>VWZW01005276.1:251025-265505 GCA_013397115.1 Edolisoma coerulescens | reverse complement strand
CCAGCCTCCGCCGCCACCCAAAAATAAACATCCTCCTCTCGCCCATCCCTGGGAACATCCTTTGGTCCTCAGGAGCATCCTTGGTGGCGGGGTCGTGCGCCCCCTCGGCATCGGGGCGGGGGAAGCAGGATGCGGCCGGGGGGGGTCACACAGCGTCGCCTTCCCACTTTGGGTTTCCATGGTGTCCGTTCGTCTGTCCGGAAGGGATTGGCAGGACACCGGGAGGAGCACGGGCGATGGCGGCGGCGTGGGGGGAATTTACATGGTACCCGGGGGGAATCCGGCCGGGGGCGACGCCTTCTCCCATCTCCCCCCGGAGCCCTGCGTCCCTCGGGGCATCGATGCGGGGCATGTCCGGGCTCGGTTGGAATCGGGGGCGTCTCTCGAATCCCCCAGCAGCCGGAGGGAGATGGGGTGGGCGATGGCGGCCGGGGTGGGCGCGGGAGCGGGCGGCAGGCTCCGGCGCTACTCGATCACCATGCAGCACGGGAGGTGCTGGGAGAAGTACTTGAAGAGCTCCGGGGTGGCCCCGGGGCAGTTGGTGAGTTCCAGCTCCTCCAGCTCCTGCAGCTGCACCAGCCCCGACAGCCCCGTGGTGGTCAGCAAGGGGCAGCCTGCAAGGAGACAGGGTGCACTGTCAGCCCAGAACACCAGCGCCCCCAAAAAATAGCATCTCAAAAAATAGCATCTCAAAGGCACCAGCATCCCAAGACTCCAAAATCCTGCCGAACAGTGCTCCGAAGGATCAGGACCTCAAAATCTCAGCACCACAAACGCACCCATACCCAAAAGAAAAGCACCTCAAAACCGAGCACCTCAAAGAAGATAGAACCCAAAAAACCAGCATGCTAAAAAAACCAGTACCCAAAAACCCCCAACGCTCCAAAAAAATCACCCAAAATATCAGCATCTAAAAAATCCAGTGCTCTAAAATGTACACAAAAACCAGTACCCTAAAGAACCAGCACCCCAAGACACCAAGATCATCAAAGCACCCAAAAAACCCCACCAGAACCCAGAAAACCAGCATGCTAAACAATAGTGCTCCAAAACACCAACACCCCAAAAAACAACACCCAAAACACCTGCACCCCAAGAACGTCAGCCTAAAACCCCAGCATCCCAAAGCACCCGTATTCAAAAAAAGCACCCCAAAAAAGAGCGTCCCCCAGAACAGCTCCTCAAAAACCAACACCCCAAAAAATGTGAATCCCAAAACCATAGCTTCCAAAACACCAGCACCCTAAAAACCACAGCACCCCAAGAGCCCAGCCGTGGCTCTTTCCCCACGAGCTGGGCTGGGTGCAGCTGCCTGCTGGCTTGGGGGGATGCTGGCTGTCCCCAGGCTGTCCTCAGGGCTCTCTCTGCCCCCATGCCCTGTGCCTCCTCAGCCCCATGGGGTCGCGTGTCTCTGGTCCCTGGTAGCAGGGTGAGGGTCTCACCAGCCAGCGAGAGGAGGCGCAGGCTACCCATGCCCAGGAGGTGCTTCAGGCCAAAATCCTGCACCTGGAAAAGAAGATGGGGTGGGGATGAGAGGGGACAGTGGGGACAACCACAGCACCGGGGCTCAGCGCTGCCAAGCTGGGGTAGGGAGCTGGGTGCCGGGGCTGGGAACCTGAAGCAGGGTGCAGGATGCTGGGGCGGTGTGCTGGCTCTGGGTGCTGGGGCAGAGAACTGTGATGGGACAGGGTGCAAGGAGCTGGGTGCTGGGGAACAGAGCCTGAGCAGGATGTGGGATGTTGCAGCAGGATGCTGGGGCAGGATTTGGGGTGCAGGGTACTGGGTAGGGGTTGTGGGATGGGGAGCAGGGAGCCAGGGTAGGGAGCCTGGTGCTGCAGCAGGATTTGGGGATACTGGTGCTGGGGCAGGATGCAGGGTCAGGGTGCCAGGGCTGAGTCCTGCTGAGCTCACAGTAGCTCTCTGCTTCCTGGCACCAAGTCTTGGGGTCTCCAGCCAGCCCCAGGAGCCCACCCTGAGCTCATGGCCCATCCCCAGGGAGGTGCCACCATGCCCTCTCTGCCGTGCTGAGCCAGGACAGGCACAGTTCCACACCTACCTGGCAGCACCAGCGCAGGTAGAGGCTCCGCAGGGACGACATGGTGGACAGGTAGCTGAGGCCAGTGTCGGTGATCCGCACGCACCTGCCGGGACACGAGGTGTCAGGGCCAGCTGGTCACCCATGGGTGTCCCCAAACCATGGCCCCCATGCTGCACCCTCTGCTTCCAGTGTGGCTCAGCATGGCATGGCTTGGCACGGCATGGTTTGTCATGGGGTGACATAGCACGGCATGGCATGGCATGGCATGGCATGGCATGGCATGGCATGGCATGGCATGGCATGGCCCAGCATGGCCCAGCATGGCCCAGCATGGTATGGCATGACTTGGCATGGCATGGCATGGCATGGCTCAACATGGCATGACTTGGCATGGCATGGCATGGCTCAACATGGCATGACAAGGCTTGGCACGGCACAGCACAGCTCAGCACGGCCCTTTACCTGTCAAGCACCAGCTCCTCCAGCTTGTGCAGGTCGCAGGCGATGTACTCCAGGGCCATGTCGGTGATGCGAGGGCACCAGGACAGGTCGAGGCTGCGCAGCTTCCGCAGGTTCTCGGCCACCAGCTCCACGCCATCATCCGTCACCTTGGAGCAGCCCGAGAGGCTGAGGACACTCAGGTTGGGCAGGCTGTGGACCATGTTGACCACGCCATGGTTGGTGATCTCCCAGCAGGAGTTGAGGCGCAGGGTGTGAGTGGTGTAGCCCTGCTTGGCGGTGAAGTAGGCGAGCGCCGTGTCCGTCACGTGGTAGGCTTGCAGGTTGAGCTCTGTGAGGTTGGGCAGGAGCTGCGAGATGGCGGCGATGGCGTCGTCGGCCACGTTGATGCAGTCGCTGACGCTCAGCGCCGTGATGCGAGCGTTGAGGCTGGACCACAGCCCGGCCTCCGTGAAGTCGTTGCAGCCCGACAGCTCCAGTCGCACCACGCCCTGCATCTGCTCCAGCATCACCTGCGGAGGGGTGGGGGGTCAGGCCGTGCTGGGCACTGCCACCCACCCTTATGCATCCCTGCACCCCCGCCCTGGCTCCCTCTGAGCCCCCATAGCTCTTCTCACTGGTCCCAGTTTGGCCTGGGTCCAGTCTTCTCCCTGGGACCTCCCTGGCATGGGCTCAACGCCTGCCTTAGGACACTCCAGCATCAATGGGGAATGGGAGGGGACAGGCAGGGACCCCTGGGTGCAGCCCCAGCACTGTACCAAGTGCTGTTGGCAGGGTTGGGATTGATGCCTGCTCTCAGCACAGGAACTGCTTGGGTGAGATGTGCCCACGGAGCAGCTGGTGCTGTGTTTGGCCATGGCACAGAGCAAGGGTCTTGGTGGGGACCTTGCCTAGCCCCCTGAATTGCCCCATCTCTATCTGACCCTCAGCCCCTTGCTTGGGTGACCCCCTTGTTGGGGAGCAGCCAGCCAACTGGGAATGTTCCATTCCTAGAGCCCTGCTTGTCACCCACTGCCACATCCACCGCCCAGCAGCACAGCTATCTCACCTGGCTCTGCCTTCCTGGCAGCACCCACATGCAGCAGGGATGAAGCCCCTGACAGCCTCCTGACCCCGTCCTACTGCCCAGACCACAGGCAGGGCCTCCCGGTGCTGCCAGCACTGTGTCATGGCCGTGCCACCTGCCTGCTCCTTCCCTGTGACCCGTGAAAGCTCCGCCCGCGTGCGTGTCCCCAGGGCCAGCAGGACTGACCGCCACCAGCACATCTCAGCCACCCCAGTCGCTTCAGCAGGGTCACCTACCTCCAACCCTGCATCTGTGATGGTCGACCTCTTAAGGCTCATGGACTTGACCCCCTTCTTGGAGAGGGGGTAGTTGTCAATGAACTCGCAAATGTCCAGGTCAGAGACGCCCACGAGGCAGAAGCCGTCAAAGCCGCGGACGGCGAAGCCCTGCAGACTGACGAACTCCTTCTCTCCACCGGGCAGGATGTTGTAGAGCTCTTTGGTGTGCAGGACGGGCGTCAAGCCCACCCAGAACTTGGGCTGGTAGAGCACCCGCCGCCATGCCTTGCACACCTGTGCCAGCACGCACTTCTCGCACGCCGAAAAGTACCAGAACAAGCGATTGAGGATCTTCTCGTCCACCGCCAGCTGCCTTTCCGAGGGTGAGCCCGGCAGCCGCTCCGGAGAGGGCTGCTCCGAGCCTTCGCTCGCGTTCAGTCCCACCAAGGAAGCACCGGGAGGGGAGGAGACGCTGGCCAGAGTGGCCAAGGAGAGCGGGGAGGCCAGGCTGGGGATGGGCAGGTCGCTGCGGTGGGCTAAGGCCGGGCTGAGGATGGCAGGCACGGAGGAAGGCTGGCACAGGCGGTTTTTCACGGCAGGGGTGCCTTTGGTGATGCTGGCGGAGCCGAGGCCGTTGGGTTGCGTGGGGATCTTCACCAGTCCATTGCGGGGCAAACATGGGGGCTTGGTGTCGCCGTTTCTCGGGTTCGACATCTTCCACGGGTCTCTCTGTAACACAGGGGTGTGGGATGAGGGGCTGTGGCTCTGGTAGGGAGGGTGGCCACGGCTGGGGGAGGTGGTGACACCAGTGAGGGGGGAGATCCTGGGGATCCCTGAGCAGGGTGGCACATGGGACCAGGTGGTGCGGGGCTGCTGGGCACAGCCACAAAGGGGACACGGCCGGGACACAGAGCAGGGTCCTCCTAGAAGCTGCATGGCCCTGGCATCCCCCTGTGATGAGGGACAGATGGGGATTTGTCCCTGAACATTCACATCCCTCTCTGAGCCTAGAATCCATCATGGCCAATGGGAGACGGAGAAAGATCCACAGACTGGACTGGGTTGGAAGGCACCTCAAAGCTCATCTCATTCCACATCCCTGCCATGGGCAGGGACACCTTCCACTAGCCCAGGTTGCTCCAGCCTGGCCTTGGACTCTTCCAGGGGTCCAGGGGCAGCCACAGCTTCTCTGGACACCCCGTGCCGGGGCCTCCCCACCCTCCCAGCAAACAATTCCTTCCCAACACCCCATAGATCTCTGCCCTCTGGCAGTGGGGAGCCATTCCCCCTTGTGCTGTCCCTCCAGGCCCTCCACTCCAAAGTCCCTCTCCAGGCCCTGGAAGGGGCTTTGACGTGTCTCTGGAGCCTTCTCTTCTGCAGGTGAACACCCCCAGCTCTCCCAGCCTGGCTCCAGAGCAGAGGGGCTCCAGCCCCCAGTGCATTTTTGTGGAGGGGAGAGGAGGCAGAGGCAGAGGAGCAGAGCTGCCTGTGCTCACCATGCCAGTTGGGCACTCAGCAGCAAGCCCATGCCAGCCAGAGCATCGCCGATCGTCGTGGAGCCTTGAGGCAGCCGGGCAGCACCCGGCAAACCGGGCCAATAAATACTGCAGTGGCAGCAAGGCCGGCTTCCCAACGGCCCCGCCGCACCCGCCATCCATTATTCAACTCATTTCCCTCTATAAATACAGAGGTGAATTATTGATGGGGGCTCAGCCCCCTCCCCCTGCCCCAGCCAGGGCCTGGCACAGAGCCCTGCCCAACTGCTCCCTGCCCTGCCCACACCCTGTGTGCCAGGACAGTGCCAAACCCTGCCAAAAAGCTGATCCTGGCAACCCCTGGGAGCACAAGGAGCTGAAGCACAGGAATGCAGCTTCCAGTGCATGGAGCAGGGGACAGGGACCTGGCCCTGAAGCCCCAAGGGGCGGTTGGCACATCCATCCATCAGTGGTGGGACCTGAGGACCTTCTTCCCTGCCAGCTCCTCCTGGACCCAAGATTAAAGCAAGGGAATTATTATAGCTGCTTGATTTGGGCTGGAGAAAGTCAAGCCCCAATGGAGGGGCACCAAGGGAGGAGCATCCTGCTCACAGCCAAGCTCCATGATCCCCGAGGGTGCTCCATGCAGCCTGGAAGCAGGATGCAGCCTAGATCCCCTGCTGCCCCCAGCCCATCCCTTCCACCCTCACAGCATGCCTGGCCTCATCCAGCTCTCCTGGAGCAGCCAGAGAGGGAGCAGCCACCAAAAAAGAGCTCAGAAGCACAGTCAGGTGCCAGTGGCACAGCTGGAAAACCCCACAGGATGCACGGCACATGGCATGTCCCGAGGACACCATTCCCAGCACAGCGGGACCATGGGACGGGGCTGGTGGGAGCTGCCGCAGCCTCTCCCGTGGTGCGAGCAGAGGTGCCAGCAGACAGCCCGGCTCGGTGGCAGCGTCCCGGCGAGATGCAGCCTCCAGGGACGAGCCCAGCCCTGTGCAGACAGTCTGGCGCCACTCCCAGCTTGGATGCAGCTGCTGCTGCCTCCGCTCACACTGCCCGACAGTGGAGCTGGGCTGCCAATGCTTGGACATGTGTTAAACTCGCTTGAAAGCAGGAGAAGGGGAGGGGAGAGAAGAGAGAAACTTAAAACCAGTAGCTTGGTGCTTGGCAGCAATTAGGGAAGTAAACAGAACGTGCACCGGGGTGTCTCACACAGCCACAGAGCACAAATCCAAACCGATAATTACCAGGTGGCACGGAGACGCTGTCGCTTCGGCACCGAGCCTGTAGCTAGTGCCCCTGGGCATACTGGTTGCCCTCAGGGAGAGTGCAGGTGGTGGCAGAGGGGCAGCCCCAGGCCTCAGGAGCCCAAGGGGACAGTCACAGGAGGAGACAGATGCTGACAAGTCGCTGGACTCACATGCAGCCAGCAGGAGGTTTTGGCACCAGATCCAACCAGCTCAGACCTCAGCTGGTCACCAAGGCCGAGCTCAGGGGGGCTGAGCGAGTTCAGCAGTTTTCCCACTCCTGCCTTGGAAAGCTGAGCCAGGTTCCCCTGCCCAGGGTACTCAGGCTGCCTGTCTAGAGCATAGAAATCCCCAGCCTCGACTGAGCTGGGAAGTCACTTCACATAGAAAGACAGACAGAGATTTGAGCCTCTGGGCACAGGCAGATCCGGGCAGCGGTGGGGGGAAGCCAGGCAGGCATTTCTATCTGGGGAAATGAGCAGGCAAGGATTTGGGGGTTCCTACCACCCTCAGGCACGGAACTGTGCTTGGGGAAAGACCCCAGTGTGGAGAAGGTGGGCTGGGGAGAGGAGTGGGTCCAATAGCTGCCATCTCTGGCACCAAGGGGCAGTGCTGGGATCTGTCCTCTTGTGCCATAGGAAAGCCGCAGCCTGCAGCCAGGCGGCCTCACAGCTCCTGCAGCCCAGGACTGAGGCCACGTTGGTGTGATGTCCTAAGTGCAGCTCCCACATGCCCTGGAGATCACAGCTGCTGAGTGCAGGCACACCCAGAGTACGCCCTGTGCCTCCCCAGGCCCTCCCAGCCCAGAGACAGTGGATGGACTGGCAAACACAAAGCTGTCTGCCTTGGACGTATTAGCACAGACCCTCTCCGATGTTCCAGCAGCTCCATGAACACCTCCATACACTTTTTGGCCACTCCAAAGCAGCAGGAGAGCAGAGATTTGTCCTTTTCCCTTCCCTCTGTTGTCTTACTCTTTGCAGGTTGCATGACTGGGCCAAGCACATCATCATCAGGATTGTTCAGTGCTTGGTACAGCCATCCTTGCTCTGGGATCCCATAGGAAGGGAGGGTCCAGATTTGCAGCCCCCCTCTGTAACAGCCCCCCTTTGCTCTCTCACACGGAAGAGTCTCCTGGCAGTGGAGTGCCAGCTTCCAATTCAGAGGGAGAAAACCTGACAAAAGCAAAGGTCAAAGTCCTTCAGTCTCCCAAGTCCACTCCAGGGAGCACACTTCACAGGACGCGTCAGTGCCAGAGAAGTCACTCCATTCAGGAGGGGTTTGTCACCCACAGTAAGTGATGATGCAGTGGTGGGGGGCGGGTTTGACGCAGGGAGAGAGAAGAAAGTCGGGATCTAAGAGCCTGTCACCACAAACATCGCACACACAATGGGGATGCTGGGATGAACAGCATGGAAACTGCCAGGAAGACAGAGCTTGTCCAACCTGTTGGAGAGTTTACTATCGCCACGTGTTAGTGAAGAGGGATGAGGGCCTTAAGAGACGGGCAGGGCCGTCAGCCACCCTGTTAGTGCCTCCCTGCGTGGCACTGGCTGGGAGATCCCTGGCTCCTGGATCAGACAGGCATCCTGCTGCAGCCGGGATCGCGGCTGACCTCTGGGACAGCCGGGCTTGGAGCTTGCCATGGGCTCTTTCAGGCGGACAGGAGGCCACGGGTGACCCCGGACTGGCCGGCGTGGGAGCCCCCGAGAGCCCGACCCTGCTGGGGTCAGCACCGCGGCCAGCGGCCTGTGCCGGTCAGCACCGCGGCCAGAGGCTCCGGTCAGCACCGCGGACAGCGGCGTCCCGCAAGGACACCGCACTCGCGTCCCTGCGAGCATCCGGCACTGCCGGGTCCCTGGCAGGATCCACCACTGCTCCCTTCCTTGTAAGGGAACCTACATCACCCCGCCAGGTCCCTGCGAGGATCCAATACTGCTCCAACAGATCCTTGTAGGAGATCCTGCTATCACCCAGCAGGCTCCTGGGAAGATCTGCTATTGCCCCACCAGATCCCTGAGAGAATCCATGATTGCCCCACAAACTCCCCGTGAGACCCCGCTATCGCCCCAGCAAGTCCCTGCTGCTGCCCCGCAGCCCGCCTCGGAGCCTTGTTATCGCCCTGCCAGGACCCAAAGCTGCTGCGAAAGGATTTCCGTGCAGCCGCCGCTCGGCTCCGGCAGCAGAGCTGTGCGGCAGCGAGCAGCCATCGCTCACGGCTGCTGCACACACACACACACACACACACGCACGCAGGGATGTGCAAACACACGCGGACACGCGCAGCCCCCGCCGGAGCCTGGCAGCGGGCGGGCGCCCTGGCTCAAGCCGCGGTGCCCCGTGGCTCACACACGCTCGCCCTCACACACGCACAGCCGGAGCCGGCGCGGGCACGCGCACCCGGGGTTGCATCAGCTGAATTCATTAGCCCGTCTATTTTTACTAATGCAGCAAATCAAGTTGCTCTACAGGCGGAGAAAACACACCCGACACGGAGTGCTGTGGCGGAGCACGCAGCCGAGGCTTTTGTCCAGCACTCCTGAGGGGATGAGCTTCCTTAGGCTCCCTCGGCTCTGCGTGATGGCCCCGGCCAGCAGCGAGGCCAGGCAGGCTCTGGCCCGGGGGGCCGAACCTGCCGCCCAGAGCACATGGCGGTGATAAAGACATCCCGCTGCAGAGCTCCGCGGTGTGCAGCCGCCCCCTGCTCTGATCCCGCTGGGTCAAAACACTGCCAGTGCTGTGAGTCGTGGCTGTGCGACCACCGACCCCCGAGGCTGGGTCTCTTCAGAGGGCTTGGATCACCCTGGCAATGCAGAGGAGCCTCTAAAGACGCTGGAGGAGCCACTGGCTCCCCCAGAGACGTAGTGGCCATGGCTGTGTTTGGGCAGGGAGATACTGTACCTGCGTGTGTGCACAGGTGGGTTTGTGCTCCCAGGCTCGGCACTCACACAGGTGAGCTGCAAGAGAGGCTCAGAGCGTAGCTCCAAACTCAGAGCTACCTTTTCCTTGCTGCACAATCCAGGAATTCATGTTCGGGAAGGGCCTTCCCTCTCCAGCTGGCCCTGGAGACCTGCTGTTTGTGTGATGGGAGCTGGGAAACTCCCTCCTGAGGCTGCCCCAGAGCTCCTGGGGAGCTCAAAGGGTTGAGAGCAGCTTTCCTGCTCCCTTGCTGGTTCCCAACGATGCCAAAGAGCTCATCCCACCTTGCAGTGGACAAAGAGGCTTAGGAGAGGCTGGGAAAACAACTAGTTTGGGTCCCACTGCAGGGGGCTGCTGCTCTCAGTGCCGGCCAGGCTGTGAATCCATGGCTGGATCTTGCAGCTCATGGCCAAGCAGCGGAGCTGTCACGATAGGAACCCCCAGCACTGCTCTCTCCCAGGTCCCACATCTTCCCAAAGGTCAGGCTCAGGCTTTGCAGGGTCGGCCCCATGCCCAGGGAGCCAGGAAAAGCTGGCTGAGGTGCCAGCACCAAGCTCTGCTCAGGTCCCCACCACTCTGGGCTTTGCTGAGGGAACAGCTCCTGTCTGGGGGCACTGACAGGTGCAGCTCCTGTCCCCCCCAGCCCTCAGCACGGGGGAGTTGTAGGGGGGAGGCAGAGCTCCAGCCCCAAGCCTGGCCAAGCAAAACTTCTTCGCAACAGGGTTCCCTCTGACCACCAAGCCCCTCCCGCAGCAGCTTTCACCTTCCCTGCTAAACCCCTAGTCTCCCAGAGACAGCAAATTCTGGCCTCTCTCCTTATCCCAGGCAGCCTCTTGTTCCCTTGGGAGAGATCCCACACCCAAAAGGACCCCGGGAGGGACAGATTTAGGGCAGAGTTGGATCCCCGGTCCACTCCAGCCTGCTCTGGAGATCTTGACTCTCACCCCATGGAAGGATGTTCCTGTTTAAGCCAAGCTTCTCCCTGCTCCCCACTGACCAAGGCAAGGAGAAGAGGGAGCAGCTCCTCATGTGCTGGATCCTGCCCGGCCTGGCCTCCTCTTGCTCCAAGCCCAGCCAGAGCCCAGTGACAGCTCCCAGTGTGTCACAGCCCTTCCCTCCACCCCTCCTGGGCCCAGGAAGGGGTGAAAGGCAAGATCCCATGAGGAGCCAGGAGAGCTGTCTCCAAGCCCAGGACATGGATGTGCTCCTCAGGTGCTGCTGGGACTTGTGCCTCCCCAAACCCCTTCGTCCCTCCAGACATGGCAACAGCCACACAAGCACTGATGCCCCTTTGCCCCTGGGCTCGAAGGTCAGGCTGGGAGCTGGGGTTGGGGTCAAGCAGGGGCCATTGGCATGGGGCTGGTGGGACAGCAGAGCAGGCAGTGCCCAGCCATGGCACCCCTTGATGCAGCAGGCTGTGGGTGCTAAACGTCAGCATGGGCTCCAAAAGCCATCAGATGCCTCCTGGAAGCAAAGGCCCTGTCCTGACCCTGCCCCCAGCACAACCCCCTGGCCTCCTGCTTCCCCTGTCCAAGAGCTGGGCACAGATCACCCCTCCAGCAGGGAGAAACCCTGGAGAAATGGCTTCTGCTGAACTCTGCCCTCCCCAAACCCTCTCCTCTTCAGCCCCGAGCTCCTCCCGTGAGCCAGCAGCCCTGGAGCACCCAGCACACGTGGCTGGTCCCCGTGGCAGGTGGGCAGAGGTTGGGAGGGGGTGGGATGCTGCCAAAGGAGCTCTGCTCACCCGCGCACCCAATCCTGCTCCCTCCCACACCATCAGCACCCACTTGCTTCCCAAATCCCCTTTCCACTCTCTGGGTGCTGCTCGTTCTGCACAGGCACTGCTGGGGAGTAAGTAATAGGAGATTGGAGATGGGGAGACTGAGCTACAGGCAGGACGATGTGGCTTTGCCACGCAGCTGCCAGAGTCCGAGCCAGGCACAGCTGAAATCTGCAGAGCAGAGGGGCAGGATCCAACCTCCAAACTCAAAGTGCTCCCACTCCAGTTGTCCTTCTGTCTGGAGCATGGCCACCTCCCTATAGGATAGTCAACATGGCTGTGACCCCACTGGAGAGGACAAGGGAACCCTTTCCCCACTCTCACCTTACCCTGGCCCAAGTGAGGGTCACTACTTCCCCAGCAGCAGGATTTGGGGAGGTGTGAGGGTCCCAGTGCCAGGGATCCTTGTCCTGGTGCTCCCCACTGCCGTGGAGCCGCTGGCACGGGGAGGGGAGCGGGCAAAGGGATCGATGTGGGGGAAGCCAGCTCGGGGAAAAATAGATATCTAGCTCATAAAAAATGGATGCTTGAGCGAGTCCTCCCCACTCCAAAGCCACGTCCCTCCCTCTTCCTGGTAGCCAGAGTGAAATCAGCGCCCAGCTTCCAGAGGAGGGGAGATGCCAGCACAGCATGGTGCTTGCTCTGTGCCCACTGCTCCCAGCCTGCTGTGTGCTGAGCCCCTTGGGGTGCTGTGGAGGGGGCCCGAGACCCCCCAGACCCTGGGCAGAGGGTGGGCATGGAGAGGGTCAGCCAGGAGCATCCCTGCTGCAGGGACTGCCACGCTCCGGCCTTCCCTGCCCAGGCACTGCCACATCCCACCAGCACCGGCAGATGCCCAAGAGGCAGAGCCGCCTCAGCCCAGTGTCCCATGGCACCCCTGGACCGCCACATGGCCAAGATCTTGGGGGTCTCGAGCTGGTTGCTGCCAGAACCCTGTGCCTCAGTTTCCCCCAGCCGTGCTCAGCCCCAGCCATTCCAAGGGGCCGAGTCTGCCTGGTCCCCCACCCCACACACTGATCCCATCCCCATCCCCTTCCCCACCAAAACAAACTCCTTGTTTCCCTCCTGGACTGATGGCAGATCCATGGCCCCACGCCGGGCTCTGCAAGACCCTGCCGTGGGGCTCAGCCCCCTCGGCCCCANGGATGCCAGTGGTGCCACCAAGGAGGACAAGAGGAATTTTAGAGGCTGGCAGCAGAGGTAGAAGGGGGCAAACATCAACCCCACACCGGGGTGACCCTGTCCTTACAGCAATGTCCCCTTNTCCTCTTGCTCCAAGCCCAGCCAGAGCCCAGTGACAGCTCCCAGTGTGTCACAGCCCTTCCCTCCACCCCTCCTGGGCCCAGGAAGGGGTGAAAGGCAAGATCCCATGAGGAGCCAGGAGAGCTGTCTCCAAGCCCAGGACATGGATGTGCTCCTCAGGTGCTGCTGGGACTTGTGCCTCCCCAAACCCCTTCGTCCCTCCAGACATGGCAACAGCCACACAAGCACTGATGCCCCTTTGCCCCTGGGCTCGAAGGTCAGGCTGGGAGCTGGGGTTGGGGTCAAGCAGGGGCCATTGGCATGGGGCTGGTGGGACAGCAGAGCAGGCAGTGCCCAGCCATGGCACCCCTTGATGCAGCAGGCTGTGGGTGCTAAACGTCAGCATGGGCTCCAAAAGCCATCAGATGCCTCCTGGAAGCAAAGGCCCTGTCCTGACCCTGCCCCCAGCACAACCCCCTGGCCTCCTGCTTCCCCTGTCCAAGAGCTGGGCACAGATCACCCCTCCAGCAGGGAGAAACCCTGGAGAAATGGCTTCTGCTGAACTCTGCCCTCCCCAAACCCTCTCCTCTTCAGCCCCGAGCTCCTCCCGTGAGCCAGCAGCCCTGGAGCACCCAGCACACGTGGCTGGTCCCCGTGGCAGGTGGGCAGAGGTTGGGAGGGGGTGGGATGCTGCCAAAGGAGCTCTGCTCACCCGCGCACCCAATCCTGCTCCCTCCCACACCATCAGCACCCACTTGCTTCCCAAATCCCCTTTCCACTCTCTGGGTGCTGCTCGTTCTGCACAGGCACTGCTGGGGAGTAAGTAATAGGAGATTGGAGATGGGGAGACTGAGCTACAGGCAGGACGATGTGGCTTTGCCACGCAGCTGCCAGAGTCCGAGCCAGGCACAGCTGAAATCTGCAGAGCAGAGGGGCAGGATCCAACCTCCAAACTCAAAGTGCTCCCACTCCAGTTGTCCTTCTGTCTGGAGCATGGCCACCTCCCTATAGGATAGTCAACATGGCTGTGACCCCACTGGAGAGGACAAGGGAACCCTTTCCCCACTCTCACCTTACCCTGGCCCAAGTGAGGGTCACTACTTCCCCAGCAGCAGGATTTGGGGAGGTGTGAGGGTCCCAGTGCCAGGGATCCTTGTCCTGGTGCTCCCCACTGCCGTGGAGCCGCTGGCACGGGGAGGGGAGCGGGCAAAGGGATCGATGTGGGGGAAGCCAGCTCGGGGAAAAATAGATATCTAGCTCATAAAAAATGGATGCTTGAGCGAGTCCTCCCCACTCCAAAGCCACGTCCCTCCCTCTTCCTGGTAGCCAGAGTGAAATCAGCGCCCAGCTTCCAGAGGAGGGGAGATGCCAGCACAGCATGGTGCTTGCTCTGTGCCCACTGCTCCCAGCCTGCTGTGTGCTGAGCCCCTTGGGGTGCTGTGGAGGGGGCCCGAGACCCCCCAGACCCTGGGCAGAGGGTGGGCATGGAGAGGGTCAGCCAGGAGCATCCCTGCTGCAGGGACTGCCACGCTCCGGCCTTCCCTGCCCAGGCACTGCCACATCCCACCAGCACCGGCAGATGCCCAAGAGGCAGAGCCGCCTCAGCCCAGTGTCCCATGGCACCCCTGGACCGCCACATGGCCAAGATCTTGGGGGTCTCGAGCTGGTTGCTGCCAGAACCCTGTGCCTCAGTTTCCCCCAGCCGTGCTCAGCCCCAGCCATTCCAAGGGGCCGAGTCTGCCTGGTCCCCCACCCCACACACTGATCCCATCCCCATCCCCTTCCCCACCAAAACAAACTCCTTGTTTCCCTCCTGGACTGATGGCAGATCCATGGCCCCACGCTGGGCTCTGCAAGACCCTGCCGTGGGGCTCAGCCCCCTCGGCCCCATCCCAGCCAGGGCCTTCCCCTTCCTCCATCTCTGGACTCTGGAATGGGGGAGGCTGCCCCTGTCCCCCCATCCCTTGGCTGGCGTCACCCTGCACCCACGGAAAGCCACGCCGAGGTTTTGGGGTGTTTGGATATTTGGG
>VWZW01005276.1:215544-231094 GCA_013397115.1 Edolisoma coerulescens | reverse complement strand
CGGCCCAGGGGCTCGCTGGGCGGCCGGGGGCTGCTGGCGCTGGCCGTGGCCAGCGGGGCGGCCGCATGGGCCACCTGGGCCGTGCTGCTGATGCCCGGCTTCCGCCGCGTCCCCCTGCGCCTGCAGGTACCCCGACACCTTCCAGCCCCCTCCCTGGGGTACCCCGCACCCTGGCCCCCCCTGANCCCTGTGCCCCCCAGGTGCCCTACCAGCCCTCCAGCCCCCGGCAAGTGGCCAACGCCCTGGCACTGCTGCGAGGGCGCGCCGGGAAGACCGTGGATCTGGGATCCGGAGATGGACGGCTCGTAAGGGCTGGGTCCTGGCGGGGTTTGGGGTGTCCAGGGTGGGCGAAGGGCAGGGAGGGGGGCTGCACGGACGGGGAGGGTGGAAGGGAGACCCTCACCCGGCTGCTGCCTGGCTTCTGGCTGTGGTTCTGGGTGGCCCTCCTGGCTACGGTCCAGGACCATCCCAGGTGGTCCCAGAGGGTCCTAGATGGTCCTAGACAGCACTAGGTGTCTAGGTAGCCCTAAGTGTCCCTAGATGTTCCTAGATGGTCCTAAATGGTCCTAGGTGGTACCAGGTGACCCTACACGGTCCTAGGTGGCTCTAAACAGCCCCAGGTAGTTCTAGATGGTCCTAGGTGGTCCAGGGTGGCTCTAGATGGTCATAGGTGGTCTTTGACAGCCCTAAAAGACATCACATGCAGGGAGCAGGTTGGCAGTGATGGCTCTGGGTGGTGCTGAGCACCGAGGTCACCCTGCCTGTGAGCCAGCAGGATGGGGTGAGTGGGGCCAGGCAGCAGCCCCTGCCCACCCAAATCCTCCCCCAGACCCAGCACTGAGATGGTTTGAGTTCCAGCCCTGCCTCTCTCCCTCTCCAGGTGCTCGAGGCTCACAGGCAGGGGCTGAGGCCAGCCCTGGGCTATGAGCTCAACCCCTGGCTGCTGTGTCTGGCCAACTACCGCACCTGGAAGGCCGGGTACCACGGGAAGGTCTCCTTCCTGAAGGAGGATCTGTGGAAGGTAACAGCAACCTGAGGGTCTGGATGTGCTCAGGGCAGGGCCAGAGCTTGGTTTACATCTCCAGGATGGATTTGCTGATGGCTGCTTGCTCCTTCCCCATCTCGCTGCTCCTGGGAGGTGGAAAACAATCCTCCTTTGCAGGGAAACGCCAGCTGGGGCAGCCCATGGCCAGCTCTGCTGCTTGGAGCAGCTCTGAGGAGAGCTCTGGGTGCTGCTGACAGGGTCACCTGCAGAGATGAGCTTCTCAGGCTGACATAAGGTATTTGCAGCCTGACCAGAGAGAATCCATTGGGGAATGTGGTTCTGGGATGGTGCTGGAGGCACCAACTTCGGAAACACCAAGTGTTTTCCAAGAGGTGCTGCTCTCACACCCACACTTCCCCATCTCACACGTTTTGGGGCATCTTTGCTCCCTCCAAGGTTGCAAAGGTCACCCCCAAGGCTTGGACACTCAAACAGTTGTTCCTGCTCTGCCTGTTGCTCCTGCTATTCTCCTTTCTCTTTAAGGTGAATCTTTCCGACTGTCACAACGTGATCGTGTTCCTGGCCCCCTGTGTGGTGAGTCAGTCCCTCACACCCTGAGTGGTTCTGGGCCAGCTCAAGGGGGGTTTACTTGGGAAAGAGAGGGGATCTGGGATGGAATAAGGCCTAGTGGGCATTGCTGTGGGTGAGTGGTTTGGTGCTACACAGCATTTGGATTTACATAATCATGGAATAATCTAGGTTGGAAAATCCCTCTGAGATGGAGTTCCACCGTTCCCCCAGCACTGCCACGGCCACCACTGACCCGTGTCCCCAAGTGCTACATCCATGTCTGTTAAATCCCTGCAGGGATGGGGACCCCAGCACTGCCCTGGGCAGCTGTGCCAGGGCCTGACCGCCCTTTCCATGAAGAAATTCTCCCAATATCCAACCTTAATCTCCCCTGGTGCGACTTGAGGCTGTTTCCTCTTGTCCTGCTGCTCATCCCTCGCTCCAAGTCCCAGCCTTACACAGGGCCAGTACCAGCCCTGTGCCTTGAGGGGTCTTTGGTTGATGCCCCAGAAGCTGCCCCGTGGTCCCTGGTGGCACTGCCACTGTGTGACCTTGTCCTAAGGCTGCCTGTCCCTGGCTGTGTCTCTCTCCCCAGAAACCTCCCTTGGCCACCAAGCTCCTGGCAGAACTGCCCGACGACGCCCGGGTGGTGGCTGGACGCTTCCCCTTCCCCTCCTGGACCCCCAGCAGCACCCTGGGGCAGGGGCTGGAGCAGGTCTGGGCCTATGACATGAAGGAGGTGCGGCGAGAAGCGCAGGGCGGCGCCCAGGAAAGCCGGGTCTGACCCCAGCCTTGTTAAGCCCAGTTTAACACCAGCCTTGTTAAGCCTGGCATTAAGGGCCAGAGCCTCTCCAGCCCTTGGCTCAGCTCAGGACAGCAGTGCTTGGCCACGATTTGTCCTGGGGAATTGTGGGTTGGCAGTCCTGCATTTTTCCAAAGAGTTTGAGCAAAGCAAGGGAGGAGGAAATGAGACCTAGAAATGCTGGGGTTAACGCAGGATTTAAGGGATAAAGCTCCAGTGCCTCTTTCTGGATGATTGCTACTTTATTTCTATTTAATTTTAAAAATAAAAGTTTTGGTTGATTGTTCCTCTGAGGTTTTTGCTTTGTCTTTGGGCTGCTGGATGGTCCTGGACCTGGAGCAGCTGCTGCTCCTGGACTCAAGCTTTGCTCTGCCATCCATTCTGGCTCATGTTGTGAACGATCAGTTTGGCCCTGCTCGTCCATATAATATTCCATTTTCCACTCAAACACAGAGGAAAATGGGGTTTTCCCACCACAGAGTCACAGAATCATGGAATGGGTTGGGTGGGAAGGGACCTTAAAGCTCATCTCATCCCACCCCTGCCATGGGCAGGGACACCTTCCCCTAGCCCAGGTTGCTCCAAGCCCCGTCCAGCCTGGCCTTGGACACTTCCAGGGATCCAGGGGCAGCCCCAGCTTCTCTAGGCAGCCTTTCACCTCCTTCCCAGTAAAAGAGCAGCTCATCCCTTTGTCCAACCCCAGAACAAATCCTGGCCTGAGCCAGCCTTGGCTGCGTCTCGCAGGAGCCATGAGGGGAGTGAAGCAGGAGCAGCGCTTGGTCCAGGTCCAGCTCTCATCCAGGAAAAATGTTACAGCAGGAGCAAGAACCTGTCCCTGCAGCCCAGCAGTAAAGAGCTGCCTGGGAAGCTGACCCTGTGTCCGAGGCGTGCTCAGGGAGGAGCAGAATTCCTGCGGCCGATGGGTCGCCAGGGACAGACGAGACACATTTGTCTTGTCTCATTTTAGTCCTGTGAACTTGAGGCCAGGAATATCCATGTGGGTTCCCTCGCTGTTTCCAGCTCCCAGCCTGGGGAGGATCCTCGCCTGGCAGTCCATAAAACACAGACCTTCCTCGGAATCCTGGTGTTCCCAAGGCTGGGCCTGCTATGGCTGGTGGCTGGCAGTCCTGGCGCTGGGCACTCGGGGCACCTTGCTGCCCTCAGTGTTCCTCAGCTGGAGGATCTCCTGCTTGTACCTGCAGTGGGGGTGGCACTGTCACCACCTGGTACTCACGGTCCCCAGGATGCGAGCCATGCCAGGGGTTGAGCCTGGCACGTCGATCCCACAGCCTTTCCCGAGGAAAAGGTGTTGATGGGCTCTGTCAGGTAAGGGCAGAGCCTGACCCGAGCTCATGGCTGAGCTGGCTGGG
This sequence comes from Edolisoma coerulescens, assembly GCA_013397115.1. NCBI lineage: Eukaryota > Metazoa > Chordata > Aves > Passeriformes > Campephagidae > Edolisoma > Edolisoma coerulescens. The sequence goes on along the minus strand of VWZW01005276.1, from coordinate 227,367 downwards.
GAGTCACAGCAGGAGCAGGTGGGTCACGTTCTGACACACCTGCCCTGCTTGTCCTCTCCCTTCCCTGCCCTTCCCAGCTGTGCTCCCTGCTCCAGAGCAGGATGAGCCAGGGAGAGGGGAACATATGTCAGAGGCTGCTGGGAGGACTTAGATTAGAACCCATGAAAAAAAGAACTCTAAAGGTTTTAGGCTTTAGATTAGGCTTTAGATTTATGGTTCCTGTGAAAGTTCCAGGGAGACCTCAGACCCCCTTCCAGTGCCTAAAAGGGCTTCAAGAGAGCGGGAGAGGGACTTTGGACAACGGCCTAAAGTGACAGGGCATGGGGAATGGCTTCCCACTGGCAGAGGGCAGGGTTAGATGGGATACCGGGAAGGAATTGTTGCCTGTAAGGTTGGGGAGGCCCTGGCACAGGGTGCCCAGAGAAGCTGTGGCTGCCCCTGCATCCCTGGAAGTGTCCAAGGCCAGGTCGGACGGGGCTTGGAGCAGCCTGGGCTAGTGGAAGGTGTCCCTGCCCATGATAGGGGTACTGGATGAACGTTTATGTCCCTTCCCACCCAACCCATTCCATGATTCCGATTCCTCCCAAGGACGGGTGAGCACGCAGGGAAGGACCCGTGTGGTGGGGCGTGTCTATCCTGCTGCCCTGTGGGACAAGAGGTGGTGGCAGCTGCCTGCACAGCTGGAGGAGCAGTGGGACATCGGCCGTGCTGGCAGCGCTGTGCCAGCGTCAGCAGCGGGCACGGGGATGTCACTGGCTCTGAGCCTGGGAGAGGAAGCGGGAGCATGAGGGGGGATCCCCCAGCTCACCTGGCAAGGTGCTGATCTATGTACTCCTGCAGCTCCGACACCTGCTCCTCTGCCACCACAGCCCGGGTCAGCAGCTGGCTCCTCTCCTGCTCCAGGTCCTCCTGGAGGGGCAAAGAAACATGGAGAAAACACAGAAAAAAAGGGGATCTGTGAGATGGGAGTGGTGTCGCTCAGCCGCTCTCTGCTGGGTGAGTCTGACCTTCCGGCCACTTCCCCACCACTCCGACCTCTCAGCCATGACACCTCCCTTCTTCTGGCCACAGAGATACACCCAGTGCAGGTGTTCAGCTTGACACCCCCAGGAATGGTGGAGCACTTCCTCAGGCTGCTATGGACAGGGAAAGGCACGACATGGAAGTGAATATCCCTGCACCCAGCAGGAACCAGACTGGCTTGATTCAGCCTAGGCTTGGACCAGGTTGAATAGAACCAAAGAACCGTGGAATTGTGTAGGTTGGAAAACCCCACTAGAATCCAGGTGTTAACCCAGCACTGCCAAGGCCACCGCTAATCCATGTCCCCAAATGCCACATCCACACAGCATCCTCCAGGGATGGGGACCCCACNCCCTCAATGTCCTTCCTGTCATGATGGGCCCAAAACTGCCCCTGGACTGGAGGTGTCCCAGCAGTGCCAGCACAGGGAGACAATCAGCCCCAGTTTGTTACAGAGATGCCAAAAGGTTGTTCTGAAACGTGGGTAGGCATGATAAGGGGCTGCTCTGCTTCTTTTGGTAGCAGGGACAGTGGAGCCTTGAGACACCTCCAGCTGGGACCTGCCAGCATCGCTTGTAGGGCTGAGGCCTAAGCCACAGCAAGGCTCCCTGGAAAGTGATCCCAGGGAATGGGCACGGCCCCAAGGCTGCCAGAGCTCCAGGAATGTTTGGACAACACTCCCAGGGATGCACAGGGTGGGATTGTTGGGGTGCCTGTGCTGGGCCAGGAGCTGGAGTGGATGATCCCTGTGGGTCTTTCCCACTCAGGAGATTCTGTGCCTCTACGGAAGTTTCCCCGCTGCAGCCTGGAGCAGCGTGCGGCCCCATCTTTGCCATCTGGGTGAGGGATAAGCTTTGACTCCCGTGGGCTGTTCCAGGCCTTTCTTTACCTGGGTGTTGTGTGCGAATTCCCGGAGCTGCTTCCTGACCTGTGCCCAGCCCTCCTCATCCAGCTGCCTGGGACAGAAGAGCTCGTTTGGATCATGCCCAGACATCAAACCCAGCCCCTCCACGGATCCCACAGCCCCACGCAACTGGTGCCCATCCCACCACGATGCCCAGCACTGGAACCTTTCCTCTCCCGGTGCCCAAACTCCCCCAGAGCATGCAGCACCATCGGGGAGTCCCAGCCCTTCTGCCAACCTGGGACACCCCGCCCACAGCCTGGGGCTGTTCCAAACCACATCCATGCAGAAAGAGTCCTGAACCTGCCGCTGCGGGGCTGGATTTGATGGGAACAGGGAGCCATCGATGCCAAAGGCTGGCACTTCCCCCGTTTGGAGCAGGCACCGTCCGTTCTGGTCAGCGAGCACGAGAGGTGAGCTGTCTGCACAGCCCGGCGTGGGAAAGCCCTTCCCACCCCATCCCAGCCTCTGGGAGGAAAATACAGGTCACATCTGAGGCTCGGGAATTTGGGCTGTGTGAAGGCAGGAATGCATTGTGCTCCCTCCAGTTCCCTCCGCTGGCCGCAGCTTCCCGGCGCGGGGAGACCCCGGCTGGGATTTCGTGGGAGCAGGGGGAGAAAGGAACAATAAACAGGGAGTTGGTGCAGCTGGTGAACCCCCACAGCATGGGAGGTGTAAGGAGCTGGGCTTGAAGGTCCCTCCCAGTCCAAAGCGTTCTCTGATAAAGGCAAGAAGCAGCAGGGATTGGAGCTGAAGCGCTGCGAGAACACCAGGATTCCTGTCTCTAGCTGGAGGAACAAGGTAACAGCACGGATTAACCCATCAGTGTTTGAAGTGTGTGGGGTCTCTCGGCAGTTAAAAAAACCCCAAATGCCGAGATGCATCACTGAAATTCAGGGTCTGGGCTTCCCATGCCTTGCTCTGCCCAAATCACTGCATTTACTCACGGACCACTGCTATTTTCAGTGTGGAAAACATGGCTGAGGCTGGTTGAGGCTCAAGCTTGTGCCTGAGACACCCCTCCAGAGCCCAGGGGCTCTGCACTGACCCACTCCTCAGTGCTGGCATCCAGCTAATGGAATATTTGACATGTTTTCTAGGTGATCGCATCTTTTAAAAGGCTGAAAAACCCCAGCTCAGGTTTCTCCTGCGCTTTGTTCCACCCCTCCACAGCTATAGTTGGTTGAGTTTTAGCAGGATAATGGGGCAGGGGGAAGAGATCCATCAAAATTTAGCAATTCCAGGGTTTGTTGGGAAGCCAGGGAGGCCACAGCACAATGGCACCAAAAGGTTCCAGCACAACTCTTGCACTGGGAAGGAGGAAGATCAGGACCATCCCAAACTGGTGGTGTCTCACGGGCCTTTCTCAGGTTGTGATCCACCAGAGCACTTGGGCATCTGCTTAACTTCGGCTTTTAAAGAGGTCAGTGGGGCTAAAAACATGATTAAATGAAATATGTGCTTAAGAGCTTTCTTGGATCAAGGCCCAGTGACCAACTCTCTTCCCGCAGGAAGCGCTGTGCTGAGGGGACAGCTGCCTCTCCTTCCTCGAGCAGGCCTCAGCAGCTCCCTCTCCATGCTTATTGCTGCCTCCAACCAGACAAAAAAGATCCCTCAATCCACACATCCATGAGAATTTGGAACAACAGATATCCCAAGAAAGAAACAGCACTTACTGCTCCGGAGGCACTGGAAAGGCAGAGGCTTCTTTCAGGCTTTTCTGGAGGCAAAGGAAGAAGAGAATTCCTGTGAACATGAACCCATTGCAATCCCACATCTTGCCACTTTCAGAGAAATCATGTCATGGAATGGGTTGGGCTGGAAGGGACCTTATGGCTGATCCTATCCCACCCCTGCCATGGGCAGGGACACCTTCCACTAGCCCAGGCTGCTCCAAGCCCCGTCCAACCTGGCCTTGGACACTTCCAGGGATGCAGGGGCAGCCACAGCTTCTCTGGGCACCCTGTGCCAGGGCCTCCCCACCCTCCCAGGGAACAATTCCTTCCTTACATCCAGTCTAAATCTCTCCTCTTTTAGTTTAAATCCATTCTCTTTGTCTTGTCACTATCTGCACATGTAAAAAGACATTCTCCCTCTTTTCTCTAAGGCCCCTTGGAAGTGGCCCAAGGTATCCCAGCACTCCCACAGCCACCAGTGCCGAGGCAAGGAAACGATGGGCTGTACAGTCGGAAGGTTTTAGGTCTCCCATCCCCTGAATTTTTAAACAAACGCATCCTGTGCAAATTAAGAGCCACATCTGTCCAGTGGGAGGGCATTTCCCCATCCCTGGAAGTGTCCAAGGCCAGGCTGGACAGGGCATGGAGCAACCTGGGATAGTGGAAGGTGTCCCTGCCCATGGCAGGGGTGGAACAAGATGAGCTTTGAGGTCCCTTCCAACCCAAACCTTTCCATGATTCTGTGACATGGAGATGACTGTTGTGTTCCCTGTCTGTGCCACAGGCACAGCAAACCCTCGGGGAGAGGGTGGATGTGGCACTTGGGGACATGGTTCAGTGGTGGCCTCGGCAGTGCTGGGGAAAGGGTTGGACCCGATCTGAGAGGGCTTTTCCAACCTCACCAATCCTATAAATGCCTCAGGAAGGGGCTGAATCTACAGCTCATGAAACTTTTCCCACTAAGTCCCAGTTCCCCACCTTCTGCAGTTCCTGGAGCTGCATCTCCAGCTTTGCCTTTTCCTCCCGCAGCCGATTCAGCTCCCGGGAGCTGTTTGTCAGCAGCTCTGGATCCGTGATGGAGAAGTGGAGCTCGGCAGGGCCACAATCCACGGCACTGCTCCCCAGGGAGCGGATCTGGTCCCGCTGCAGCCTGTAACGAGCCACAGGGGTCAGTCCCTGGTTTGGGTGAACTCACTGAGCAGTTCTGCTGCTCCTGAAGGTGCCGCTCGCTGGAACCTGCTGGTTCTGGCCACCTGCGAAGGATAAGTGGGGGAGTTTCTGAGGGGAGCTTGTCCTGGAGCTATTTGTGGCTTTTATACCACAAGTATTTCTGCTGCTTCCCACAGCCCAAGCTGCCGAGAGAGCTGAGAGCGCTGCAGGGACGGGCTGGGAGGTGGAGCTATTTGTGGTACCTCTGCATTTCCACACCATCCACCGTGGGATCCATCTCTCACCCTGCATTTTAAGTGGGAGGAACATATGTGCAAAGCAGCTCCATGAGGTCCAGAGCACCCTGATGTGCAGCTGGAGGCAGCGTGATCCTGGATCGCCGGGAGCAGGGAGATAAAAGTGCATTCCAGATCCTCTGCTCCACTTGGGAGCCGCGTTTGCCTCCTTCTAGGGCAGGGGATGGTGCTACGGGGCTTTTCCACTTGGTCCTGAGGGAGGAGGTGGCTGAGATTTACCCATAGGCAATCAGCAGGTTCTCATGCTTCTTGGCCAAGTCCTTCATGCGTTTCTTGTACCCACGTGCTGCCCGAGCCAGCTGCTCTTCCCGGGACTTGTAGGAAGCCCGGATATCCCTGAGCATGCTGTCCACAAAGTGCTTCATGGCAGCCTGGCCAACTGGGGCCTTGCTGTGTCCTGTCACGCTGCTGGGTTTGCTGTCCATGTAGTTCTGTAAATGCACAGAGAGGGGAATCCAGGGGGAATGGCTTCCCACTGCCAGAGGGCAGGGTTAGATGGGATATTGGGAAGGAATTGTTCCCTGGGAGGGTGGGGAGGCCCTGGCACAGGGTGCCCAGAGAAGCTGTGGCTGCCCCTGCATCCCTGGAAGTGTCCAAGGCCAGGTCAGACAGGTCTTGGAGCATCCTGGGCTAGTGGAAGGGGTCCCTGCCCACGGCAGGGGTGGCACTGGATGATCTTTAAAGTCCCTTCCAATCAGTGGGTTGGAATTCTATGCCAGCCCCCCTCTGTACCCAGATTTCCTGTATGGCCACACAAAATTATCTGTGAGCTTCTGCTGGGACTTTTCTTGGTCAGATTACAGGGATTAAAAACCCCTTTCTTTACTTATTTACTCTAATTTATTGGCAGCAGCCTACAAGAGGAGGGTGCCAGTATGGAGAGACCTGAGGGAACGGCTGGAGCTCTGCCAGGGCAGGGTCAGGCTGGGGATCAGGGAAAGGTTCTTCCCCCAGAGAGTGCTGGGCACTGCCCAGGCTCCCCAGGGAATGGGCACGGCCCCGAGGCTGGCAGAGCTCCAGGAGCGTTTGGACACCCCTCCCAGGGATGCCCAGGGTGGGATTGTTGGGGTGCCTGCGCAGGGCTGGGAGTTGGATCCATGATCCCTGTGGGTCCCTTCAGCTCAGGATATTCCATGATTCTGTGACACCCCCCCGGGCCAGGAGAGCCCCAGGCTGGGGGTACCCACCGCCACATCCCTGATGTACTGCGCCAGCCGGGAGCGATATTCCTCGTTCAGCTCCTTCAGCCGGAGCTGCAGCCGGGAGTTCTCCGCCTCCACCTCCTGGAGCTGGCTCTGGGACGTGAGCAGCACCTGGCACAGCAAAGAAAAACCCTGCTGCCCTGCTCCTCCGGCCAGGGAGAGGGAGCTGAGACGCTCCATTAGAGCTGGGAGTCTTCATTTCCATATATCTGACTTCACTAGAGCTGGGAAGGCCCTGGATTTTCAGAGGAACCCACTGGAAATGTTTATAATCCCTATTCCCCTGCTACCTTCTGTCATTTGCCACCCCCCACCCCAGTGATTCCACCAACTCTTTCTGAAAACCAGCGAACAAAATTCCTCCCACCGCCTTTGCAAGCAGCACTTCCACCACGTGTAGGGGGAAACTGCACGGGGAGAACCTCGCTGGAGAGGGAGAGGCGTTGGAGCACCTGGATTCAAGGCATCCCGGCCCTGCCAGCTCAGGAGGAGCGCACGGCAGCCGGGTGAGGTGAGGGAAGCGCATCCTCACCGCGGACTGCTCCAGCAGCCGGGGCCGGCTGCCCCCGATCGCTCCCTTCGCCTCCTGCAGCTCCTTCCCCAGCGCCAGCCTGGACACACAGGAAAAATCCGGGTTTATTTTAACCCCTCAAACTCCTTCTCCATCCCTGGAAGTGTCCAAGGCCAGGTTGGGCTTGGAACAACCTGGGATAGTGGGAGGTGTCCCCGCCCGTGAGAGAGGGGTGGAATGAGATGGGCTTTAAGGTCCCTTCCCGCCCAAATATTCCGGGATTCTGTGGTTCTCCATAGGTCTAACACAGCCAGCTTTGGGAAGAAAATCACTTTGGAACGACAGAAATCTCCCAGCAGCAGCTGCCAGCCCCCAAATGTGTGTCAACCAGTGCCACAAAATCTCTCCCCACTAAAGGTAAACACCCTCCACAGTTCAGAGGGTTGAGTCCTGTAGCATCCCTACTAGGACAGCCTTTCCTGGGATATCAACCCGATCCCAAGGTGATGGAAAACCCACTGTGGGGGTAAGGGCTGGGCTGGATTCATCTCTGGCCTGTCACACATTTGCTGTGTGTCTCAGAGGGTGGATTTTCAAGGTGTCCCTAAACACCACCAACTTTAACCTGAGAGCTGACTCTCTGAAGAGCCTTGAAAACATCAGATTTTCCTTCCAGGCCTCACTTCTTCCAAAGGTGGATCATCATTCCTTCCTCGTACCCCCATAAAGGGAGGCTGCCTCCTCCCCTGTTCCCATGGATCAAATCCAGCTGCAACAAGTCCCACAAACACCTGGCCAAGCAGAGGGACGTGCCCCCAACACTCACACTCGCTCCTCCAGCCTCTGCTGCTGCTCATCGTGGGCTTTCTTCAGTTTTTCAAGCTCCACTTTTACATGATCCTGGTTTCCAAGCAACTGAGGGACAAACGAAGAGGAAGATGAGGCAGAAGGCTGAGTGGAGAGAGGACAAAGCGAGGAGAACCTCGAGCTCAGCACTCGTCCAGCTGAGCAGGGACATGCTGGGGGAAGGACTGGTTTAACTGGGAGGGACTGGTGCCCTCTAGCACGGCAGGAATGGTGTCTGGTGTGCAGCCAGGGCACGTGGAGGTGCACACGTGTTGCTCTCCCGAGGGAAATGCTCACGTTGAGAGTCAGATTCCCAGCAGGAGCCGGTGGCGGAGCCCAAGCTGGTTTTGCAGGGGCTGCAGATGGGGAGGAGGCAGGGACCATCTCTGCACTCTCAGTTTTGGGTGCTCCGTCACCCCCAGCTTTCTCAAGTGTGAGAAAGAAGGGACAAAAGTGTCCTCTGCACTTGTTGGCTTCTACACTCCTGTCTGTGTTTCCCCTGTCGGGCACGGACCTAGGGAATCACTTCTGTCCCCCTCAGCTCTGCCTGCACATCTGGAGTTATTCCCGTCTCGTTTTGCAACTGCAGAGTTTAAAAAAAGGATTTAAAATGAGTCAAGGCATCAGCTGATCCACAGAACTCAAGTTAGCACCAGGAGATGCCAGCCACAGTTGGAATCAATCCCCCCTCTGCTTCCCAAGGATCCAGCAGCAGACCCCCACACACTCACGTTTCTTTCCAGCTCCTGCTGCTCGTGTTCAGAGGCAGCTGTGTCTTCAGCCTGGTTTGGGGAGAGAGAGAGAAGAAGGGGCCTGGTAGATCCCTGTTCTCCAAGGGGCTGGTGGAAAGGCAGAGAGTCCCTTACCTTCCCCCTGCGAGCAGAGCGGGGCTGTCCCGCTGCTCTCCCTCTTCCCAGCTCGGGGGAGGATTGCTGGGCTGAGGCAGGGGGGTGGATGCTCTCTTTGGCCAGGCTGAGCAGCTCTTGGGTCAGCTCCTCATTCCTCATCACCTGCCAGGTCAAACAAGAAGGAAAGAGCTTCTGAAATCCCACTCTGGGCAGCACAGCCCTGCTGCTCCTGCGGTGTGCACCAGGCAGGCACCCCCTCCCCTTCCCAAATCGAGTTTTAATTTTAGTTCTGCCTCACATGTCCAAGGACACCAGTGATTTTCTGGTTCTCATGGAAATGCATTGCCAGGCAGCAGGGTTATTCCCACGGAATGTTATCCCTCTGCACATCTCACTCACACTCAAATCCAGATCCCAGTGCCAGCCCCGGGCACAGCTCTGCCACCACCTCTCCAGGCCTACAGCTCCCTCCTCACCCCCACCCTGCACCCTCCAAGCAGCTTCCCAACACTTCAGGAACGTCTTTCCCCATGGAACGGCTTTGAACAGCGCTGGGTTCCACAACTCAAGGAGAAGGGCCAAGTCTGCATCCATCCATCCATCCATCCATCCATCCATCCATCCATCCATCCATCCATCCATCCATCCATCCATCCATCCATCCCTCCGGGATGACACAATCCCAGCTCGCTTGGAATGCATCCCCCCAGCAGCAGCCAGCCCACAGCCCCGTGTAGGCAGCGAGATTCAAAGCAGCGCTGGTGAGAAGTGACACATTTCCAAAAGATAAAGAGGATCTGAATGAGAAAAGCTCTGTTACAGGTGATCTAGAAGGAACATTGGGGGAATTCATGTCTCCCAGGAGGGTTTCTGTGTAGATAACAAAGCTCTGATGGGGTTTATGACTGGGGACAAGCTTGAGTAATTGTTACCATGGCAGTGAATCGGGAGGATGGGAGGCAGAGGTCATCTGAGTCATCCGTGGAGAGAATAGCTTATCAAAAGATAGCACGGGGTGGGCTGGGGGAGAGCGAGGAGAAAGGAGGCTGACAAAGAGGTGAGATATACAGCTGTGAAACCTGACAGCTCCGCAGAGACAGCCCGCTTGTTCCCCGGCCCGCAACGATCCATCTGCAGCTGTCAGCCCTGACAATTTGATCACAGGGGTCACAAGGACCGGTTTAGCCAAAAAAAAAAAAAAGAAAGAAAGAGGCAGTCCCCGATTTGAGTTGGGCTTCGCTGCCTTCCCTGAGCTCCCGAGCCTGGTGCGGCTCCAGGGAAAACCCCGGCGTGGAACTCAGAGCGAGCTCGGGTCCCCTCGGGGCTGCCGCCGCAGCCGGCAAGAGCCCGGGGGACAAAAGGAGAAGGAAACGGAGAGCGAGGAAAGGTCAGAGCCTTGAAAAGAAAGAATTTACAGCGAGTCAGAAAACAGGCACCGAGTGCCTGCCTGGCACCGCCTGCGAGGCGCTTCCCAAGGGCCGGGCAAGGCCGGCTCCTGCGGCCGGACAGACACGGGGCGATGTGCGAATCCCGCGGACAATGGAGCCGCGACAATCCAGAGGCTCCGACTGTTCCCGGACAAGGGGCCGTGAATGAGCTCGCCGAGCTGCTCCTGCGCCAAGCAGCCATGACAACATATTGGCAAGGTCACAAGTAGCACTTGTAATTGGGAATGTGTAAAAGGTTCATTGTCTCCCCCAGAAGAGCGCTGGGGAAGGGGAGGGGGCAGAACCGCAGGCTGCTTTTCCCATTTCCTTTGGGAAAGTCCGCACTGGGAAAATAATGAGCAAGAGGCCCATGTCGCGACAAGTCCCAGGCTGCCAAGTCGGAGCCTCTCTGGCTTCAGGCAGGGATTTTTGGGAGTTGGAGCCAAGGAACCGGGGTAAACTCCTCGGCATATGGAGGACATCCAAAGGAATTCACCCCTGGCTTCTGGACCCGCTTCACCGCTTCTTGGAGCAACCTGGTCTAGGGGAAGGTGTCCCATGGCAGGGGGTGGAATGAGATGGGCTTTAAAGTCCCCTTCCAACCCAAAGCATTCCATGACTCTGTGGTTCTTCAGGATGCTATCTGGGGACAAAACTGAATCCACGTGCTTTGACTCTCCGAAACATTCCAGGATCCATGTGAAAGCAGTGTGTTATTACCACTAACCTGCTAAACCCATCATTTAGAGATGTCAGCTGCCTGAAAATCCAATTTTTGACAAACGTATTGCACCCCCTTGGGGACAAGAAGCAGCTGAGAGTGCTGATGGCTGAGCTATTCCTCCCTGAGCCTGGCAAAACCGGGAGCAGAGCGGCTCTGCCTTGTGCTCCAGCGGGATCACGGGGTGGGATCACCCCCTGCAAGAGCTGAGTTTGCCTCCTTGTAAGAAATTCCCATTTCTCAACTTCTGGGAGACAAATGATCTCTCCACAAGGGTCACTAACTCATGGACGGTCATTATCCTGGATCCTGCTCTGCCAGAGACCATCCAGACACACTGGACCAAAGCAGCATTCCTGCTCCACATCTTCCCAGCACAGCTCAGCTTGGAGAAGCAGGTCACTGAGCTGAAGCAGCCAAACTATCTGCTGGGGGAGGGAGGGAGGCAGGAGGGTGTCAGTCATTCAGTCCAATTCAAAAAGAAGGAGAAGCGGGAGGGGGGAGAGGGAGGGGACATAGGAAAGGCGATTGAAGTAGCCAAAGAAATACACAAATCTGGGTCCGAAAGCCTCTGGTTAATCATTGCTAAGCTCGCAGCCAGCGGGAAGGTGCCTGTCTCTTAAGGAACCATCAGAAACTTGCTTGAATTCGGTGTTTTTATATACTTGTCGACCTGAAAGCTGCCAGGCCCCTTCCCGCCGCCGCCCGAAATGAGAGCGGCTCCAATCCGTTCACGTGCGGGCTGCGCAAGCCAAGCAGAAGAAAAGGGAAACAAAGCGCGCTGGCAGCGCGGAGGGAGCGGCCCCGGGCAGCCCCGCCGTGACCTCCGGGCAGCGCCGTGGGGCCGCCGGGGGAGCAGGAGGGCTCTGCCCGCGGGGTGCCGGGGGAGCAGCGGGTCAGCGTGGGCACAGCTCTGTCCCCGGCTCTGTCCCCAGCTCAGTCCCTGCTGCGAGGGCAAATCCCGCACGCCCTGCGAGAAGGGGGCTGTGTTACATCAAATGCCTGGAGATAATCCCATGGCCAGGCTGTGCCGTGTCACAGCTCAGAGGCTCTGGGTCTGCCCATGTCCTGGCCGTGTGTGCTGGGACCCCAATCCCGCCCCCCTGTGCTGGGCTGAGCCCCAGCGTGGGCAGCAGGGGAGAGGAGATTCTGCCCCCTCAGGTGAGACCCCACCTGCAGAGCTGCCTCCAGCCCTGGGG
>VWZW01005276.1:172809-215486 GCA_013397115.1 Edolisoma coerulescens | reverse complement strand
CAGGGCTTGGAGCAGCCTGGGATGGTGGAAGGTGTCCCTGCCCATGGCGACAGGTGGGACTGGGTGATTTTTGTGGACTCAGTGGCCTTTGAGAGGTCACTTTGTACAATTGCATGAGAAGCCTCCCTGGACCTGAGCTGAGACAGGGATGCACAACTGAAAGCCAACCAAGGTACCCGCACAGCAGGGAAGTGTGAGGTGGAGCTGGGATCTCTGGGATGAACCCTTGGGATGAGCCCTGGGATGAGCTCTGTGGCCTCTCTCACCTCCTGGTCCAGCTCTTTGCCGAGGGCCAGGTAATTGCTTTTCAGGATGATGAACTCCTCTGCCAGCTGCTGCCGGTTGCTCTCCAGGGCCTGCAGGCGCTCCCGCAGGGAATCTCGCTCCCCCGTGACCCTGGCACTGCACAGCTCCAGCTCCTGCACTCGGCTCTCCAGGGCCTGGAGCTGCACAGGGGAGGCAGCAGGATTAGATGTGGCCCAGGCCAGCAGCAAGCACAGGGAGAGGATTTTGTGCGAGTTCCATGGGATCTGGGGTGCTGGGGGGGAATTCAGCTCCATCTAAAGCCAGGAGAAGATGCCAAGCAAAGCAAAGGTGGGTGTGTAGGAGCTGCAGAGCTGGATGAAGGTTTTGGCAGGGCTGAAATTGGCTGTTCCAAAATGTGGATACCGTATTTTTCAGTTGGAAGTTCTCCGTCTCATAACGCTCCTTCATTTTGTTTGTCTCGATCTGGAGATCCACGAGGTCTTTGGAAATCTGGGAGAGAGAAAGGATTCGGTGAAGGCCGTGGATGGATTCTGAGGCCGATGTGATGTTTGAGCACAACACATCCCCCTCTAGAGGAGGAATTTCCCCCCAGATTTCTCACTGTGGCTCTCCTGGCCTCACACGGCTTCACAGCTCAGCTCTCCCCAGCTCCCGAAGTTTTACCTTCAGTTTTTCCTCTTCACTGAGGACCATCCCAGCTGGGAAATCTGTCTTGGAGCCAGGCAGCTTCCCCATCTCCTCCTGTGGGTCTCCAAGCTGGTGTATCCCCTCTTTCCTGTCCTCCAGCTGCACCTGCAGGCACAGAGCAGCTCCAGCTGAGCCCTCCTCTCTCCCTGCCACCCGCCCACCTCTGCTGCTGGAAGAGCTCAGCACATCCAGCTTTTCAGAACCTAAACACATTCCAGGCAGGCTTTCCAGCTGCCATTTCTCCCCCGTAGTTGGGATTTCCTTGGCAGGGTGCTGGTTCTATGACCTGGGAAGGGGCTGCAGACCTTCATACCCGAATTTTCAGTCAGCAAGGTGCTCTGTCAGAGTACTCACATTCTCATCCTCTGCAACAATCCCGAGATCCATGTACTCAGAGGCCGGGATCTCTGCACAGTGTTGGGCAGGCAGCGACTGAGAAGCCAAGGAAGGATCCAAGGATCTCTAAGGAGCTTCTCCCGGGAGGTCCAGAGCTGTTGCTACCAACTGTGGTTACCAGAGGGTGTGGCCTCCACCTCGATTTTAAGGTGGCTCCAAAGCTCACAGCCACCCTGGGAGCTGCTAGAGGGAGAGCAATGGCACTTCCAGGAGGTTTCTGTATTCCCAGCTCAGCCCACAGCAGACACTGGAACCAGCAGCTCAGGAGCACCCCCAGGGCAGCAATATTGCCAGTGAGGGGGTACCAGCCTTTGTCATGGACTATTCCCAAGCCTGGCTGTAGGTTTGGCCTCCATCTCCTGTGCAGGGATATCCCAGTGCTTCAGGGGGCTGACAATACAGAGGGAGAGTGACCTTTTACATGGTGATAGAACAAGGGGAGAGATTTTAAAGTAATAGAGGAGAAATTTAGAGTGAATAGATGGCACGGTTAGATGGGATATCGGGAAGGAATTGTTCCCTGGGAGGGTGAGGAGGCCCTGGCACAGGGTGCCCAGAGAAGCTGTGGCTGCCCCTGGATCCCTGGAAGTGTCCAAGGCCAGGCTGGATGGGGCTTGGAGCAGCCTGGGCTAGTGGAAGGTGTCCCTGCCCATGGCAGGGGCTGGAACGAGATGGGCTTTACAGTCCCTTCCCACCCAACCCATTCCATGATTCAAAGGTCTGGTTAACCCATTAATTACCTACTAAGCCAACTACCAGCTCCAAGATCATCCCATAGTGTCCACTTTGCTTCCAGGCAACTTTCTCTCGATCTCTGCAGTCCTCGAACCTCCCGTGCCAATGAGCTGCCCAAAAGGTCCCAGCATCTCTGAGTTCTGCCCAAGCTAAAAGACCTTTCCCAATTTATCCCTTCACATCAGAGATGCTGCGTGGAAAAATATGTTTTAAAGCAAAGCATGCACTGCCACAAGCCTGGGTTAGCCCAGACAGTGCTGAACCTGGGCTATGCTGTTGCACTTTGGACACGAAAAGAACCACGCGAAGTCTGCTCTCAGAGAGAAGGCAGAAAAAGGGGGAGCCAAATTTGCCCGCTCTTTATTATGTATGTTCTTAGAAATCACTGTGGACTGGAGGGAGAAATTACCACCTCTCAATCACACTGGTCAAAGGAAAGATCTATCAAAAGTCTCCTCCTAGGGAGAATGGAATGCAAACGATAAGGACCATGGCTATGTTTACAGAAAGTGTGTGAGAACTTTGTTACAGAAAAGAAGACATCGTAGAGCTGCAAAATTCAGGGCGACACTATGCTGGTCTGTGTGCTGCTGCTGGCTCCAAACTGGGACCTGCCAGGCTGGAATGGGACAAATCCCACAGCCAAAAGCGCTTGGACAATCTCCAGGGTCAGAGTGAGGGTGACAGGGAGTACAGGGCAGAGTGGAGAAGCCTGGAAAACCTTGAACAGGGGTAAAATCAGATGGACTGGGAGACCTTTAAAGGTCCCTTCCAACTCAAACTCTTGCGTGATTCTAAAATGAATTCCAGCTCTTAATCTCCTCATTTCAGGCTTATTATTGCTGCTATTTCTGTAGAGTGGGTGAGTTTAGGTAAGAATCTGTCTCCCACAGAAGAAAAGCTTTGACAATATAATGTTCAAAAAAGCCCAGAGCTCTGAATAACTCCTTGGGATCTGTCAGAGGTCAGGGGATGGGAGGGAGAGGGGCCATCCTGACAGAAGCTCTGTGACAAGCAGAGCTCCTCACCTGATCCAGGCTGCCGGAGGAGACCCCAGAGCCCCTCAGGGAAGGTCCACAGAGGCCAGACCCAGGGGCTGGGCGTTTGGAGGGGCTCAGCAGAAGGAGAAGCGAGCAAAGCGTGCAATTATGGCTTGTTTTTCTGCAAAAAGAACTTAACAGACCTGAAGTAATTTTATTAAGGTAATGAAAGTGTTGATGAGAATTCGCAGTCTCTTCACACCCAGCGCAGAGCCGAATTCACACCCTGCCCACGGCGCCGAGGGCTCGGGAGCCTCGTGGAGGGGGCTCGGGCACACGGAGGAGCTGAGCAGCAGCTCCACTCCCTGGGTGTGTCCCGGGGGGCTCAGATCCTCGTGGACACCCCAAGGGTGGGCACCTCCACCCCACCCCTCCGGGATGCTGTCCCGGACCCTGAGACCCCGGTCTGGGGGGGGGAACAGCCCCACCCGTCACCTGGGTGCTCCCTGAGCCGCGGGGAGCCCGTCCCACCCGGCAGAGGGCAATTACCGTATGCAAACACGGCTTTGTTTGTGCAAATACACCTGTGTGGCAGGTGCCGTGCCGCCACCACGAATGACAGTGACCACTTCTCCTACGGGTTGGGAATACGAAGCCAATTTTGTCCTGGGCAACATCACAAAAAGCAGATTCGGGCTGAGAAATGAAGTTTTGGGGCGTCGCTGCAGCTCGGAGTCTCCAGCACCATTCCGGACTGAACCACACAACCCCACCAGATCCAGATTCAAATCCCAGCTCTGCCCTGAGGGATTTTCACTCTTCTCGTCAGGGACACCTTGAGCGCAGCTCCGGGAGTGCAGCTTTAGGAGATGAAACCGCTCCCAAATCCAGGAGCTCCAGGGGAAGCTTCGGACCGCGCAGCCACCGGCCCGATCCCGCTGTTTGTTATCACCTCTCCTCCAGCCCTGCCAGCCCTTGGCAGGGTCACACATCACCCTATGCCCTCCAGGGGACCCTGTGGCCCTGCAGAGGACCCCCGAGCGGAGCAGGGGGAGCAGCCCCCGCGCTCCCGGAGCTCTGGACAGGGCCGCGCAGCGGTAGCGCAGTGACGGGCTCCATCTGGCTTCCAGCGCCAGCAAAGGGAATCTGCGCCCGCTCCCGGACCTGACACATTCCTCCTGGGATGCCAGTGGAGTACCCGGCCACCCGGGATGCCTGAGGTGCCCGAGCCTCGCTGCCTCAGGGATGGGGAATCCTCTGGGCATCCAGCTCCCACCGATCCCCCCCAGCTCATCTTCTCTTTATAGCCAACCTAAATCCACCCTCTTCCAGTTAAAAATCATCACCCTTTCTCCTGGCTTGAGGAAAAGCTTCTCTCTGACACTTTTCCAAACCCTTAGGCTGCCACAAGGTCTCCTCCAGGCTGGACAGCCCCAGCTCT
Source organism: Edolisoma coerulescens (assembly GCA_013397115.1). NCBI lineage: Eukaryota > Metazoa > Chordata > Aves > Passeriformes > Campephagidae > Edolisoma > Edolisoma coerulescens. Next base: position 210,980 of record VWZW01005276.1, on the reverse strand, counting down.
CCCAGGCTGGAGAAGGGAGAGGAGGAGGGAGATGCAGAACCTCTCCCAGCTCCCCTACTAAGAAAGGTTCTTCCATCCCCTGACCACCTCCATGGTCCCCTCTGGATCTGCTGTGACCCGTCTGGGTCTGCCCTGTCCCAGGATCCCAGGGTGGGATGTGTGTGTGCTTCAGGGGGGCTGAGGGGGAGAATCATCTCCCTGCCCTGCTGAGCACCCCTCTGGTGATGCAGCCCAGGAGATGCTGGGTTTGTGGGCTGCCAGCACCCATTGCCACCCCATGTCCCATTTGTCACCCCTGGCATCTCCAGGGGCATCCCCTCAGGGCTGGAAGGAGGGTTGGGATGGGGCAGGCAGGGACACCCTGGCAGAGGGGATGGCCTTGTGGTCACAGGCAGGAGGAAAACTGGGGTCCCTCAGCCACATTCCCACCCCATCCCTCCACCCAGGCACCCTGAGGACCAGGCTGCTCCCTCCATCCATCCGGAAGCTGATGTCCAGGGCTGGAGAGCTGACACGGGACATGGAAAATGCCATTCCCCTCTCCCCCCGCACCCTGGCACTGCCATCAGGATGAGTTAGGCAGGGTAGCTCCTCCCTTCCCTCTGCTCACTCCCCTAGCCCAGTTCCACTCTGACAGACACTGCTCTCCTACCATTCCCTGCCTCCATCGCCTCCAAATCCCCGCTCCCAGGGCCCCCTCTTTTCCCCACACCTCAGTGTTTGGGAATTTTCCCGCCTATGCCCCGGCCACCTTGAGTCATGTCTTGGGGACATCCTCACCTTTCCCAGTCCAACCAGTCCAGCCAGGCTGGTGCTGGTGATGCAGTTCTGTGTGGCCATGGGAGCCACCAGGGCAGTAATTGACATCCCTGGGGGCTGCCAGAACATCGGGCACCTTTCCCAGCTTCCCACACGAGCTCTGCAGTCGTGGCAGGGCAGCAGGTGGCCCTCAGAGATGCCCATGGGGACCTTTACCAGCAGCTGCCACCACTCCCCAGTCCCCATGACCAGTAGCAGGGACCAGGATGACCAGAAAGGTGGGTGGTCAGTGAGCATCAGGCAAAATGCCACTCCTGGGGCTTGGTCCCTGCTGCTGTCCCCAGGAGAGTGGCACAAGCTCTGTGGTGCTGGTGTCACCCCTCCCATCTTTATCGGGCATGTTTTTGGTCCTGAACGAGGAGCAGGAGTGCTGGTTGCCCTGGCAACGCAAGATGCTCTCCTCCAGACAGGGACAATATTTGGCAAGATTTGCTAAAAATACTCCCTAACTCAGCTGTGACAATGCCACATGTGTCACCTCCCTGCTCCCCCCAGGGCTCATTGGGCAGGTGCTGTCCCTGCTGGTGTCCAGAGTGTCCCTGGTCACTCACCCTGGCTGGGTGGGGATGGACCAGGGATGTGCCAGGGTCCCACAGCAGATGTGGCCCAGCACTGTCCCCTCCCCAGCTCAGCTAGCCCAGGGACAGAACAGGGACGACAGGGACAGCTGGTGGCATGTCCCACCCAAAGGCACTGGGAAGCTCTCTGGGCGGAGACCTGCAGGCCCAGGAGGCTGCTGGGGAAGGTAAATGATTCCTTAGAGTTTAAATAGGTTTAAAAACTACTTTTTTATGATTTTGCTGCTTTTCCTAATACCATTACAGCCTTCTCCATGGCAACCAGGGGAGGGGCTCAGACTTTGGTCCCGGCCGGGGAGTTTATCTGCTGGAGCTGGAGTGGTGGGGGATCAGATGGGGGGGGTCCACACTGGCCAGGGGCGCACTGGGAAGGGGACATCCCCAGACCGAGGTCCCCGTGGTGGGGCTGTGGTTCCCTGGGCAGAGGGGGGGCCTGGGCTACAGGGACCAACATCTGCAGGGTTCCGGCTTCTCCCGCAACTGGAGATGGGACACATCCGGAGGAGAGGCCCCAGGGAGGTCTAAAGGTGGAGACAGGCCCAGAGGAGATGCCTCAAGGACCTCTAAAGGTGGGGATGGGTCCAGCTCCTCCCTGCACCGCAACCACACCGGGAAGGGATTTCCTTATTTACCTTCCTTATTTTCCCATTGCATCTCGTTTGAGATTTCCTCAGGGAGGGCTGCTGGAGGCAAGGATAAACCTGCTCCCAGCTGCAGGCAGGGCTTGTTTAAACTTCCCAACGAGGTTTTGTGGGTTTTGGCTGGCTGACCTGTGCTGGTTCAGCTCTTTCCAGCTTCCAGATTGATTACACCTTGTGTCAATATGTGCTCAGCGCCTATTAGTGGGTGCATGTATCCCTATCCCTCATTTCTCCCTCCTGATCTATAAATTCCCAGAAGACAGGATTAAAATAGAGGGGGAGGAGAATTCTACTCAGGGCCAAAAGGGAAGAGAGAAAACAGAGCCTGTGGGAAAGTTGGGTGGCGAGGCTGGAGCCTGGAAGTCTCTCTCCAACACCTCTTCCCATGGGCATGGAGATGCCTGGTGAAGAGCTGAGATGTGAGCTGGGGAGATGCCAGGCTCTCGTGGGAAGGGGCAAGGTGGGAGCATGGTGGGGTGTCCATGATGTGAGAATGGTGGGGGAGAGAATCCCTGCTCCGCCTGCACCTCCCAAACCAGCCTGGGGGAACCAGGGCTGGGGAGAGCAACCCCAGGGGGAGATGCCTGTTCCTGGAGGTGTGGGTGTGAGTGGTGCCAGCTTGGTGCCTCTCCAGGGAGGAATGGGGCTACCAGGACAGGGGGAGGTTTAGCCGTGGCTTTTCCATCTGGCAGCTGCTGCCCACAGGGCTCCTCTTGCTGGGGCTTTTTCTTTCTTTTGCTTTCCTGGAAACTGGTAAAAGATTCCACAGGGGCTGTGTTGGAGCCTGCTGGGGAAATGACCTGGGACACAGCATGAGGTCAGCAGCCTCCCCGGGGTGGTTTTGATGAGCTGCCAGGGGCAGAGGGTGATCTGCCAGCCCTGGAGCATCATCCACCGTCATCCCACTGGAGGGGGAGCTGGCCGAGGAGCGGGGGAACCTCACAGCCCCCCTCACCAGGGGGACCCTGGCTTTGCTCTCTGTTTTCCTTTCGGCACAGAAGCACTGGGCAGAGCAGGGGGTAGAGCTCCCAGCACCATCCCCACCCACACAGCAAGACAGGAGGGAAAATGGGGAAATGCCCACAAGAGGGGCTGAGGGTTCCACCCCGAGGTTTTCAGTGCCACACAGGGAAGAGTTTTTTCCCCATTTCCCAACTCATTTCCCACTTGCATCACCATAAACCCTCAGGCGTTGCAGCCCATCTCACACTAGGGGCAATACCCCAAACCTTTAATCCTTTCGTCCTATGGATGCTCCAAGCCCCAGCGTGTGGTTTTTGTGTCCTGATGGAAAGTGAGGACCCACTGCCAGGGCTCATCCCAGGGCATCCCTGGCAGAGCGAGGCAGGAAAGGGTCAGCGCTGCTGCTCAGGACCCTCCAGGAGCTCAGGGCGTGGTGGAGGGACACCCTGTGAGGTTGCCCCATTCCTCCCTCCATGCTCAAAGCCCACACAAACCCCATCTCTGGCAGGACCATCCTCTGCAGGACCCCCATCAGGTTCCTGGACATCTCATTCCATGCCTTTTTCCCGAGTTGCCCTAAAGGCAGTCCCAGAGCAGGGGGAGCAGCGAGGAGCCCGTCCCGGTGACACTGCCCCGGCCAGGCTGTCCCCAGGGCTCGGGCATGGCCCAGGCCAGCAGCAGTGGGGTTAAGCCCGGCCGGCCGGGCGGCTGGACAGGCGTCAAGGTGGTTGCTCCATCCATCCCTGCGCAGTCGGCGGGGCTGGAGAGCGGAGCGGGAGCAGGAGCAGGAGCCCTGCCCTGCCCGCCGCCATGAGCGCAGGCAAAGGTAAGGCTGGAACTGCCCTCGGCCAGGCTGGGGGACAGGCGGGGGCTGGGGACACACGCTAATGCTCTGCCCCGGGCTTCAGTCACCCTTTGCTCTGCTCCTCCTCCACTGCCAATAGGACATTTCGGGGGGCCCTGAGCTGCCTGAGCTGCAGAGCCCAAGCCTGGATGGGGAGCATGGGCATGGACAGGAACTGTGGTACTGAGACCCTGCAGGGCTGAGGGAGTCAAAGGGGGGGGCAGCTGGGGAGGAAGGGGGAGAAGAGTCTGGGGGCCTTTCCCCATGAAAGGGAGAAGCTGCTGCTGCGATATAGAGGTGAATTTGGGGGGGTCCCTGCACCCGAAGGGTCAGAGCTGTGGCAGGAGTGGGGGGTGATCTTGGACCGTTTCCTAAAGGACCCAGCCTCTGAAAACTCCTGCAGCTGCCCCACGTGTGCAACGGGCTGGGAGTGACCCCTCCACCCCCCCAACCCCAGAGGTGCAGGCACCCGGTCAGGGGGTCCCAAGGTGTCCCAAGGGTGTCCCAGAAGTGTCCCCTAGAGCAGCCACATCCCTGCACTGACAGTGTCCCCTTTCCTCCACCCCCCCAGCAGGCATCCCCCTCCTGCTCCCCCTGGCCCTGCTGCTGGCTGCGGCCTCCCAGCCCCCCGGGGAGGACCCCCCGAAGGAGCCAGGGGACGGGGACGGCCCGCGCTGCCCCAGCCCCTGCGCCTGCAGCCTGGACGATTACAGCGAGGAGCTGAACGTCTTCTGCAGCGGCCGCAACCTGACGCGCCTGCCCGAGGACATGCCCCCCAACGCCAAAGCCCTGTGGCTGGATGGCAACAACTTCACGCTGCTGCCGGCTGCTGCCTTCAGGAATTTGTCAGCCCTGGACTTCCTGGACCTGCAGAGCAGCCAGCTGGGCTCCGTGGAGCAGCACGCCTTCCACGGGCTGCGCAGCCTCTACCACCTGCACCTGGAGCGCAACCGCCTCAAGCACCTGGCTCCGCACACCTTCCTGCACACCCAGAACCTCGTGTCCCTCAGCCTCAACAACAATCACTTCAGCAAGGTGGAGGAAGGGCTGTTCGCCGGCCTCTCCAACCTCTGGTACCTGAACCTGGGCTGGAACTCGCTGGTGGTGCTGCCTGACAGGGTGTTCCATGACCTGCCCAACCTGAGGGAGCTGATCCTGGCTGGGAACAAGCTGCCCTACCTCCAGCACCAGCTCTTCTGCAGCCTCACCGAGTTGAAGGAGCTGGACCTGAGTGGGAACGCGCTCAAGGGCATCAAGATCAACATCTTTGTCAAGCTGCAGAAGCTGCAGAAGCTGTACCTGAACCACAACCAGATCAATGCCATAGCGCCCCGCGCCTTCATGGGCATGAAGTCCTTGCGGTGGCTGGACCTGTCCCACAACCGCCTGGTCTCACTCTACGAGGACACCTTCCTGGGCCTCCTGAGCCTGCACGTCCTGCGCTTGTCCACCAACTCCATCGCCAGCCTGAGGCCCAGGACTTTCAAAGACCTTCAGTTCCTGGAGGAGCTGCAGCTGGGGCACAACCGGATCCGGAGCCTGGCAGAAAGGACCTTCGAGGGGCTGGGCCAGCTGGAGGTGCTCAGCCTCAACAACAACCAGCTGCAGGATGTCAGGGCCGGGGCCTTCCTGGGGCTGCACAACGTGGCTGTGATGCACTTGTCTGCCAACTGCATCAAGGTCCTGCCTGACTTTGTCTTCAAGGGGGTCACCAAGCTGCACAGCCTCCACCTGGAGCACAGCTGCGTGGGCAGGATCCGAGCCAACTCCTTCTCCGGGCTCTCCAGCCTGCGGCGCCTCTTCCTGCAGCACAACAGCATCTCCCTCATCGAGGACCAGAGCTTCAGCGAACTGCACGAGCTCCTGGAGCTCGATCTGAAGCACAACAGGCTGAGCCACCTCTCGCCTCGGCTGTTTGTGGGGCTGAGCAACCTGGAGTACCTCTTCCTCTCCTCCAACCAGCTCCTGGAGATCTCCCAGGACACCTTCAGCCCGCTCCAGAGACTCTTCTGGCTTGACCTCTCCCACAACCAGCTGGAGACACTGGACAACAGCGTCATCTCCCCCCTGGCCAACCTGCGGTACCTCAGCCTGAGGAATAACTCCCTGGAGACCTTCTCGGTGGCATTCCTGCGCCCCTCCTTCGCCCTGGAGCAGCTGTGGCTGGGGGGCAACACCTGGTACTGCAACTGCTCGCTGAAGGGCCTGCGGGACTTCTCCCTGCAGCACCCCGCGGTGGTCCCGCGCTTCGTGCAGTCGGTGGCCGAGGGGGACGACACCCATGTCCCCATCTACACCTACAACAACCTCACCTGCCTGCACCCCCCGGGGCTGGCAGGGCTGGACCTCCGCGACACTGCCGAGGAGAGCTTTGCTCACTGCTGAGCTGGGCTGGCCCTCCCAGGGACCCTCATCCACCACCGCCCTGGCCCTGGCCCGGCCTCCCCGGGGCAGCAGCAGCAGCTGGGGCTCTGTGGCTACCCCAGATGAGCACAGATTTGCTGCCACCTCCAGCAGGCACCTTGCTCAGAAGATGCTGGATGGGCACCAGCCCCCTGGGCTTCAAACTGAGTATTTCAGTCCCTTAATATTTAAATAGAAGCCCCCAGGGCAGAGCATGGTCGCTTCCAGCAGGAGCGTCTCTGGATGGGGGAATGCTGCACCCCCAGCCCTGCAGCTACAGCAAGGGGCAGCCCTGCCCAGGCCAGGACTTTAATGAGACAAAACAAAGTGTTTTCCTGCCATGGAGCAGTGGAGAAATCCTAGAAGCCCCCCCGAGCTTAGGGAATGGGGCAGAAGACTTGCTGTAATGACTCCTTGCAGCAGCAGGTGTAGGCAGGGCACAGAAAGCCACACGTTGCTCACCTGATAAATGGCAGCAGACAAATAAACCTTTGGAGCTATTGCAAACCACCTTGTAAGTTATGTTTTTTCCAAAGCTCATGCTGCCCCCGGCTGGGATTTCTCCCCAGAGCCCCTCAGGGTAAGGGATTCAGGCTCCTGGGGGGCTCCCAGCATTTCCTGCAAGCCCTGGGTGGGGGTGGCACATTCCCAGGGAGCAAGAAATGCCCAGCTATCCCACAGAAGCCAACAGCACTGACAGATTCCAGTGTTACTGCCCAGCTCTCCAAATCCCAGATAAGTGTCCAAAGGTCAGACAAAATTTTCCTGGAAAATTGCATGAGGGGAAACCTGCTCGGGTGTGGGTCCTTGTGCAGCGGGAGCAGGGGCGGATGCTGCTCCTGCTCTCCTCCAAGCAGTGCCTGCCTGCTGTAATCCAGCCTCGTTTGTGGAAATCCAGCATTTCGCTGTCCTCCTGAAACCTCACTGTGAGGGTGAGTCCCAAAGGTGGAGAGGGAGGCAAGCAGGAGGGACTCAGAGTCCAGGAGGGAGGAAGATGCAAGGCCACCACCTCCATTTGCTTCCCCAGGTAACTCAAGCCTGCAAGAGGAGGGCAGGTCCCACAGGAGCAGCAGCCTGTGGGAAGAGGTGCAGGGACAGGACACTGGGAAGTGAATGGAACAGGAACCACCTGGGGACACAGAGGAGCCCCAGGCTGGGGCTGGAGAAGAGCTGTGGCAAAGCATCCCATGAAGGAGGCTGCCAGGGCTGGCTCACAGCAAGACAAGGGACAGGCTGGATCCTGAAGCTGTTATACGAGAGATTTAGCTGAATTCCAGCAAGGAAACCAGAGAAAAGCAGGAAGCACCTTGATGCATGTGAAGGGCCAGGACTCAGAGGTACAGCAAGGCCTGAAGCCATGGAAAAACAGAAGTCACAGATTTGCATTTTAAGAAAAGTGTTTACTGCCTGGAACCTTGAAAAATATTCCTGAGTCACATACCCCTGGCAGACCCAAGGCCTCGCTCCCAGCATGATGGGATGCAGCTTCCAGACAGCTCCCAAAGGCGTTTCCTCATGCCCAGCCCATCAGGAACCAGTGAGCCAAGAATTCCAAGCACAGGGGCCTGGCCTGGCTCCACATGGGAGCAACCAGCATGAGCCAGCCACTGAAGCAAGCCCCGTGTGATCCATCAGGCACGGGCAGCAGGACAAGGCAGCAGCACATGGAGCCACGATCCAGGTGATCGGAGCCGTGTGGGATCGCTGAGGGAAGAACAGCACTCAACACTGCAGCTCCAGAGTCTCTTTGAGTCTGAGGGATGGAGCTGCTTCCCTCTAGGACTGCCAGCAGCAGCAAGAATCTGTGCTCCCCCTCCCTCCCTCACACCCCAGTGAGACAGTTTGAGTTAAACAGCTCCTGCAACCCCTTCCCACTGCTGGGGCTGCCAGTCTGGCACCAGTCCAGCTCCACACCCTCCTCAGGAGCTCCTCTGCGATGTATCCAAGATCTGCTGGGCAATGTGAGTCAAGGCGGGGAAGGCAGAGCTCTTGGGAAACTCTTGGATGAAGTCTCTGCCTTCTTCCAAGCTCTGGCTGAGCTGGGGGTCCAGGGGGATGCAGCCTGTGGGACAGGGGAGAGGAGGGTGAGAGCTCACTCCCTGTACGGCCAGGGTCTGCAGCCAGGGATCAAAAACACACTGCCAGGGTAATCTCCAGGGAAAGGGGTAGGGAAGAGCAACCACTGCTCTCCCTGAGCTCTCCAGGAGCTAATTCTCACCTGCAACCACCTCCTCTGGGCCCAAGACCCCACCCCACCCTGGCGCTTCATGAGACGGATTTTCCCCCCTGATCCCAGCCCTGTCCAGGGAGAGGGTTCAGCCCTCGGCCCCCATTTCTCGGGAAGGCTCCAGACATTCCAACATGGTTCTCATGGAGCTCCAGGCTTGTTTACACTGTCACCATGATGTCAGCATCACGAGCAGGCTGCTGGCACCACCATCTCTGCCCCAGCAGGGCCCAGGGGCCCACTGTGAGGAGTTTGGATGGCAGAGAAGCAAAGCACAAACCTCAGCTCCGCCCAGGTGCCTGGGGCTCACAGCCCAGCCCACCTGCCCCTGTGATGCTCCTTCTCTGTGCTCAGTCCTCCCACAGCACCATGAGATCACCCCCGAGCAGAGCCACTCACCCAGGAAGGGCACCCCGGCGTGCTTGGCCAGCTCCTCGCCTCCCCCTTTGGAGAAGATATTTGTACATTCCTGAGGGAGGAAGAGCAGTGAGTCAGGAAGCCCAGAGCCCCGTGTGACACGGCAGGTGCTGCCAGGCCCCGAGCAGAGCCAGCTCCTCTCCACCCTCCAGCCCCAGGCACAGGCACTCCCTGTGCCCCCACCCTCTCCCAGTGCTCCTTAGCAGAGCAGAGCCCAGAGCTGGCAGTGTCTCCTCTCCCTGGCTCACAGCATCATCCTCATGGCATTTCCCGATTTCCCACCCAAGGCTCAGCACCCCACTCGCACAAGGAAGAGCCCACAAGAGCCCCAGGGCTGGACAATAAGGTCAGGAGAGCTCACAGAGCAGTGGGGGCACACGAAGCCGCTCATGTTTTCCACGATGCCGAGGATCCGCAATCCCGCCTTCCTACAGAACGTCAGCTCCCGCCTCACGTCCCCCACGGACACAGCCTGAGGGGGAACAACAGGAATTGGGGATCCCTCTGGCCACGCTGACTGCGGCTCCAGAGCAGGTGTGTACAACAAGCAGCCACAGACAACCCTGTGCAAACGTGGGGTGCATTTTCCCCCCTCCAAACCTGCTGCCTGCCAGGAATTCCAGCCCCGTGTCCTACCTGAGGTGTTGTGACCAGGATTGCTCCGAGCAGCTGGTAGGGCCTTAAGGCCTCCACGGTGGAGATGTGCTCGTCGGATGTGCCTGGCGGTGTGTCCACGATGAGGAAGTCCAGGTCCCCCCAAGCCACATCGGTGACAAACTGTTTGATCAAAGCTACGGAAATAAAAGGGGCAGATAATAAAAACCCAAACCACAATGGGTTTCAGCAGGTGGCTTGGGAGCTGTGGGATAGGGGTTGGGAAGCGCCCTGGGTGACAGGGACCCAGGGAGAGGGGACAAGGCTGTCTGTCAGCAACAACATGTGAGGGATTTAAACCCACCCTTGTGGAACAGGAGCTTCGTTCCCCCAAGGAATAACCTCTCCAGGAGGCAGCAGCACCTCCAGGAGGGTTCACAGAAGGTTTCACCAGCAGCAAACCCCGGTGTTACCGTTTTTCTTGGGTCCTCTCCACACCACGGCATCGTCCGGCCTCTCCAGCAGGAAGCCGATGGACATGAGGGCGATGGCCTTGTCCTGGCCCACGAAGACGGGGACCCAGCCACTGTCACACTGGTGCACGGCGCTGTCCTGCACCCTCAGCATGCGGGGGATGCTGGGGCCACACAGGTCCACATCCAGGATCCCCACCTGGGGACAGGCACAGCCCTTCGGACAGGCCCAGCAGGGTGGGCTTAGGAACCCCCAACCACCCAAATTTGGGCTGTTCACAGCACTTCCACAACAGCCTCTGCAGCTCAGCAGCCACATTTGAAACACAAATGCTTTAAATTTCACATCCCTCCCGACCTCCTTCTCCCCAAGGAGCATCTCCTGTGTGTTTCCAAGTGCTTTATGCCAGAACCCAAGTGGCTCTGGCTGCACAGAGCCTTTAAAAAGATCCTCAGGGAATTCAGTCTGTCTCCTGCCCACACATTTCCTTTTTGTCCCCATTTTAAGAGTCCTTGAGCTCACCCACTTCACCCCACAGAGGGAGCAAGGGTGACACCACAAAGGAACAAACTCATGTCTCAGTGCCAATTTCAACAACAAATATTGGGCGATTTAATGAAATAGATGAAAGAGAAATGAACTGCAGTACCTGATCCAGTTACCTGAACGGGATCACACTATCACAAATTGCACTTTCACAGAGAACCCACACACTGCCCACCCAGGACACCCACATGGAAAGGGTGGGCAAAATCCAGCCCAGCTAAGGCTGGAAGGGAAAAGCCAGAGCTCAGCACCCCAAATCCTCGCTCACCCTCTTCCCGGCATTGCACAGTGCCAGGGCCAGCTCGGTGGAGATGGTGCTCTTCCCAACGCCGCCCTTCCCAGACAGCACCAGCAGGATGTGCCGCACCCCAGCCAGGTTGGTTCTCTCTGCAAGGGTATCACAGAATCATGGAATATCCTGAGTGGGAAGGGACCCACAGGGATCATCCAGTCCAGCTCCTGGCCCTGCACAGACACCCCAACAATCCCACCCTGTGCATCCCTGGGAGCGGTGTCCAAACGCTCCTGGAGCTCTGGCAGCCTCGGGGCCGCGCCCATTCCCTGGGGAGCCTGGGCAGTGCCCAGCACCCTCTGGGGGAAGAACCTTTTCCTGATCCCCAACCTAACCCTGCCCTGGCACAGTTCCAGCCGTTCCCTGGGTCCTGTCCCTGTCACAGGGAGCAGAGATGGAAGCTGCCCCTCGGGAGGAGCTGCAGCCCCGGTGAGATCTGACCTCAGTGTAAGGCAGTGGGAAAGAAGGCGTGGATGTGCCACAGGCTTTTTGTCATCAGGAAAGGGACAATGAGAACAATGGCAATAAACAGCAGGGGGGGAGCAAAGGCTTGTCCCGATGACCTAGTGGCAATTGGGCAGCAGAGCAATAAACACGCGCTGAGCTCGTGAGGCTCAGCCCGGGCATGGCCGGAGGCTGATGGTGAGCTCAGGCCCTTGGCGTTTCCTTCCTCCATGCCACACCAGTCGCTTCCTGCCAGTTCCACGCTACTCTCTAGCCCTCCTGCCATTCCCTGCTGTGCTCTCAGCGCTGCCGGCTCTGCTTTGGGCTCAGCTCCCTACAGCAGGGAGCGCTCGGGACCGGTGTTCCCGGCCCGGGGCAGCACAGGGGGCAGGGGGGCGGCCGGGGCGCTCCAGCCACAGCTGGCAAACGCCACCCGCCCACCCGGGGCCGCGTTCCGGGCTCCCCGTCACGACCGGGCACGGACTCAACGCGCCGGGGCTGGCCCGGCAGCACAGCGGCACCGGCGGCATGGAGCCCGCATGCACCATGGCAGAGCTCATCCGTATCTCCGCCGACGGTAAAGGCCACGGGCCCCACAACGGGGAGGGGGGAAGAAGGGGACCGGGAGGGGCGAGACGGGGCCCCGCAGCGAGGCGCTTCGGGGATACCGCCCAGTGACAGCGACGGGCCCGGTTACTCGGCGCTGTTTCCCGCGGGAGCCGGGCCCAGGCCTCTGGCAAGGCTCAGCGTCACCTCCTGATAACCGGGGCCGGCCGCCTAGGGGACCCCGGCCCGGTCGGGAGCTCTCCTCACCGGGAGTCGGGCCCAACACCGCGGAACAGGGTCCTAACCCCCGCTAGGCTCGGTCACTCCGTGCGGAACATCCCCTGCGAGGCGAGCAGGGCATCCCCCAGGCCGAGACCCCGGATCTCGGTTCCCCCAGGCCGCAGCCTCTCCTCCGCTCACCCCCGGCCGTCTCCTCCATGTTGCCGCCCCACATCACCCGCTTCCGCCTTCCGCCGGCCCAAAGCCCCGCCCCCTCAGACTGACAGGCACTGTGCCCAGTCGCAGGCCAAGTTCTCACCGGACGACCCGCCCTCCAGGGCACTGCAGCCAATCCACTCCTCGTGCTCCCCTTGCATCAGCCAATGGAACTAGTGCTTTCCCTTCGCGAGCGGCCGCCCAATGGCGCCGCTCCCTGGCGATTGGCACACAGAACAGCCAATAGTACGGGACGCGCTCAGATCCCGCCCCCTCCGTCCTTCTCTGCCTGTGAGTGACAGGGCACTCAGCCAACGGCGAAGGGGCGCGGCGCGGCCGCCAGCCAATGGGCGCCTGGGGGGCGGTGCCGGGAGCGGATTGTTTATGTCCCGGGAGGGGAAAGTAGGTCAGAGCGCCGCGGGGCCGGGCCGGGCCGGGGTAGCGCCGGGTCGGGCTGGGCAGGTGGGCCGGGGGCTCGGAGGGACGGGCCGAAGGTGGGAGCCGGGGTTTGAGGGTTGGCTCAGGGCCGGCCGGGGTTGTGCGATCCAAGCGCGGTGCCCTGGCCTGGCCTTGTCCTGTCCGGCCGCGCCTCAGCTGCCGGGACAGCCGGGGCTCCGGTGCCCGCCCTTGGTGGAGCCGCTGCTTCCGCGGCCAGGGAGCCGGGCCGGGCCGGGACCCCCGCCGTGGTCCCCCCGCGCCGCTCGGTGCCTGGGGAAGCGCTGGGGCAGCGCGGGCGCTGTGCGGGTTATGCCGCAGCATCGCCTCGGGCCCGCAGAAAGGCCTCAGCGGGCCCAGGGCCCCTCGGGTAAGGGGCCTTTTGTAGCAGCACTGGTGTGACAGCAGGAACGGGACAGGGGCCGTCCCCTGCGCTGGCAGTGCTGAGGCACCTCNCTGGCACAGCTGCCCAGGGCAGTGGTGGGGTCACCATCCCTGGAAGGATTTAAAAGCCATGTGGATGTGGCACTTGGAGGCATGGTTTAGTGGTGGCCTTGGCAGTGCTGAGGGAATGGTTGAACTTGTTGATCCAAGAGGTCTTTTCCAGCCATAATGATTCCATGACCGACTCTGCTGGATCACGTACTGGGATCTCTGTGCTGACTCTGAGCCCCAACCTTAGCGAGGGCCTGGGGGAGCAGAGCTGCTCTCTTGGGCTGCCATGGGTGCTCAACAAAGCTGGAGAAGGGGTTTCTGCTGTGGTTTTAGGTCCTTTCCCAGCATGGCTGTGCGAGCCCTGTGATTTCAGCAGGTGGGATTTCCAGAGTCCTTCAGAGCATCCATGGGCAGCTGTACAGCTGGCTGTGGCTTGGCCTGTCCTGCTTTTCCAGGAGCTGCTGTCCCACTGGGGACTGAGGCACAGGAGGAACAGGGTTTTATGGCAGGCCCTGGCTTGGGGCTGAGCTGAGGGAGAGGGTTCAAGGGTTACAGCCCTGTGGGTGCCTCTTGGTGGGGAGTTGAATCCTGCAAAGATAAACTTCAGGCAGATGAGATTGGAAGCTGAGGTTTCCCTGTCACATCCAGTGCAATGCTCCTGTGTGGCAGCTGGGAGCTGGCGTGGCCTGTCAGGCTGTGCACAGGGAAGGAGCTTCAGGAAATCTGTCTCTTAACAACATCCATGCTGGCCTGGGAGACAGGCGGATGCTTCCCTTCTGCCTGTTGTCCTTGAGGCAAGTTGTGACTGGTCTGTCACAAGCCTGGTTTTCCTCCAGAGCAGGAAAGTGGTTTTTCTTCCTCTCCAAGCACTGAGAGCAAAGTCTTCCCTCAGAGGGCAGTTGCAGGTGGACAACCTTCCCTGCAGACAGATGGGCTGCAGTGGGGCCGGGGCAGTGCAGGTGGCCGGAGCCAGGACAGCTGCTGGAGGGTCACTGGGCACCAGGGAGGCCAAGTCTTGGAGCAGCCTGCTCTAGTGGAAGGTGTCCCTGCCCATGGCAGGCAGTGGAACGAGATGAGCTTGAAGGTCCTTCCAACCCAAACGATTCTGTGATTCTGACAGCCCTGAAGCTCCCCAGGCCAGGTGAGAGGCAGCTGCTGGATCCAGTTCCTGCAGAGGGGAAGCTGCTGCCACCACCACTGAATATTAGGAGCGTTTCTAGGGGCCAGTTGAACAGCTGGCTCAGGGAGGAGTTGACCCTGGGTGGAGAAAGAGAAGTTTGGGTGAAGTTTGCAGAGGCTGTTGATGCGGATGGAACTTCCTTTGTGTCGGCTGATCTTGTGCTGGTCTCCGTGGGGGGTTTGGTGACCTGGGGGGTTTGGTGATCCAGGGAGTGGCCATGGGACATGGCAGAAGTGTAACCTCGTGTCTCTTTCCCCAGCCTACCTGTCTGGGAGCAGCATGGTGCGGCGCCCGCGGAGCAGCCGGGCCTGGCACTTTGTCCTGAGCGGGGTCCGGCGCGAAGCCGACAGCCGGGGCGGTGCACGGGGCTGGGGCTACGACTCCGACGGGCAGGTAGGCTGGGCTCGGGGGCTCTGGGTGGCACAGGGGATGTTTTCCTTTCCCTGATATCAAGTCTGAACTGGCCAAAAGCAGAAAGGATTTAATAATGGTCAATATTGATACTAAGCTAAATGCTTTTTTAAGCACAGAATGGGTGTGTCATACATAAAGTACACGCAACATTTTTAAATACTGTTTTGGAAGTAGAGCTCTAGATAAGTGTTTGAAGTGGATCAGTTCCCTAATCCGGCTCGCCGTGCTCCCTCCTGGGTTGTGAGGCCCTTGGAGATGGTGGTGGAGATTGCAGGGCAGTGTCTTCAGACAAATTTCCTCACGTTTCCTGCTTTGCGATGTGAGCATCACTTCTGAACCTGGTCCAGGTGTGCTGGAGATGGGAACACAGCACGAAGAGCAGGAGTAAAACAATGCTAGGAGTGACTGATTTGCTTCTGCCATCCTTCCCTCTTTTCCCTAATTCTTGAGTGTGTGAGTTGAGTTCCCTGTGCAGTGGTGGGGACACAAGGAGCTGCTCCCAGGGGCTTCAGAGCCACACTGAAGCCATGAGGCCACTGCCAGAGCACAGTGTCCAAACCCAGGCACTGTGCTCCCAGAAAATGAGCGGTTTTCTGTTCCTGCAGTCACGGGAACGACAGGATTTCTAGGTGGCAGTAGTTAGGAAAGATAGAACCCAAGCTCTTGGGTCTGCAGGCCAGAGAAGGAGGCCTGGGCAGTACATGTGTAAGCCCAAGTAGTTTCAATTCCCTGTCTTACACAGCTGCAAGAACATGAGTTTAAAGGATTTCTGTCATTAAATACCCCTTACCTTGGGGGTGAATAACAAGCAGGTACACCTGAGCAGCATGTAAACCTAGAGTAACTCACTGCAGCCAGTGATAAGAGAATCCCTTAGGCAACACCATAACACGGGAATGAAACTGGGCTGTGACTCTCACAGTGTCCAGTCCAGGATCACTTTGGTCTCTTGGCACTGGGGAACAGTAAATCAGGTTTTTGCATTCATGAAAGTAAACAAAAGCCCATTAATCCTGCCCTGGGTTCCCCATGGGCCTGTCTGCAGCGCTGGCCTGAGGAGCTGCAGCCATGCTGCTCAGCTGGCTCCCTTTGTTCTGCCCCCTCTCCCTTCTCCCCCTCGTGCCTCCTGAGCTCCTCACAGCCTCTCCAGAGCAGTGCTCAGCTCTGCTGACAGCTGGAACCTGCCTGGTGAAAGCCAAAGCTTTAGCACATAATTTCCTTCAAAATGTGTATGTTCCAGACTTGTCACCCTGCTGTGACACCTCCTTGTCCCCAGCAGGCACAAAGAATGTACCTGCACCGCAGAGTGCTGAGAGGTCCCTGCAGCTCGGCAGGCACTATCCATGTCCCAAAGCAGGGTAATTCCATGGGCACAGCTTCCCTGTGTGACAGGCCAGGCCAGGATGTGACATGAGCCTGGGGATGTCCCTGCACAGCCCTCACGGAGCTCTGCCAGCACAGCTCCCATGCCCAGGGATGCCCAGCAGTGACCATTCCCTGTTCTCCCCAGCAGCACAGCGACTCGGATTCGGAGCCGGAGTTTTCCTCCCTGTCTCCCTCCATCCCAAGTGCCATCCCTGTGACTGGAGAGTCTTACTGCAACTGTGAGAACCAGAGTGAAGCTCCCTACTGCTCCAGCCTGCACGCCCTGCACCGCGTCCGTGACTGCCGCTGCGGCGAGGAGGACGAGTGTAAGAGGCTCCCCTGGGGCTCGGGATGGGGGGGCTCCTGCAGTGTCCCATCCCTGTTCTGGCGTTCCTTTGTTTACATCCCGAGGCTGTAGGAGGATTACCAGCCTGTGCCTGCTGTCATGTTTCCAGGGCTCAGGGCTGAAGCTGTGATGGCGTCAGCGCTCACCTCTGGGACCTGCTTTCCGATCCGGCTTAGGCCTCCAGTGAAACAGAGCCGGTGCTTAGGGCCCTCCTGATCCCTGCGATGGCAGGCGGGGTGCCTGGCTCGGAGCACAGGCTGGGCTTGGGCTGGCTGGGAGAACCTATGGCCTGGCAGAGCCACCCCTTGATCCCATGAGGAGTGCGGGGAGAAGGGAGGCTCTGCCTGGTGTCAGCCAAAATTGGGCCTGGTGAATGCTGACAGCTTTGGAGCACTGATCCATCCCTGGTGGGACACTGTGGAATAGCTCAGGCCTCAAGCAGTTCTCTGATGTGCACAGCCTAAGATTTACCCTCTTAAACAATAAGAGAAATATAAACAAACCCACCAACAGGCCTTCAAAACAAACATCCACCTGTGCTTTGGCTTGGGGGTTGTTCCCTGAGGGTCTTTGCCCATCCTTGTCCCCTCTGTGCTTCCTCAACAGATTTTGACTGGGTGTGGGACGACCTGAACAAGTCGACAGCCACCCTGCTGACGTGTGACAACCGCAAGGTGAACTTCCACATGGAGTACAGCTGTGGCACGGCCGCCATCCGTGGCAACAAGGAGCTGGCAGACGGGCAGCACTTCTGGGAGATCAAGATGACCTCCCCGGTGTATGGCACTGACATGGTACGTGTGGGGCACACAGAAATGCCCAGGGTTTTGGACAGGAGCTGGCAGGATGAGGTTCCACCACAGCAGATAAGGTTTGAGGCTGTCTGGAAGTACACAAGTCCCTGGGGACCTGATGAGAAGCATCCCTGGGATCTGAGGGAACTGGTGGATGAAGTGGCATAGCCACTATCCGTTATATTTGAGAAGCTGTGGCAGTCTGGTGAAATTCCCAGTGACTGGAAAAGAGGAAACATAACCCCCATTTTCAAAAAGGGAAATAAGGAAGATCTGGGGACGTACAGGCTGATCAGTCTCACCTCTGTGCCTGGCAGTCATGGAGCAGGAAATGGAGCATCCTTTTGGAGACTATGCAAAGGTACATGGAAAAAGTGGAGGTGGTTGATGACATCCATCAGGGCGTCACTAAGGACAAATCCTGCTTGACAAATTCAGTGGCCTTCTGTGATGGGGTTGCAGTGTTGGTGGATGAAGGAGGAGGAACTGATCTCATCTACCTGAATTTGTGCAAAGCATTTGTTGCTGCCTTGCATGGCANAACATAACCCCCATTTTCAAAAAGGGAAATAAGGAAGATCTGGGGAAGTACAGGCTGATCAGTCTCACCTCTGTGCCTGGCAGTCATGGAGCAGGAAATGGAGCATCCTTTTGGAGACTATGCAAAGGTACATGGAAAAAGTGGAGGTGGTTGATGACATCCATCAGGGCTTCACTAAGGACAAATCCTGCTTGACAAATTCAGTGGCCTTCTGTGATGGGGTTGCAGTGTTGGTGGATGAAGGAGGAGGAACTGATCTCATCTACCTGAATTTGTGCAAAGCATTTGTTGCTGCCTTGCATGGCATCTCTAACCTGGAGAGACATGGATTTGACAGGGGGACCACTTGGTGGACATGGAATTGTCTGGATGGTCACATGCAAAGAGCTGGAGTTGACAGAGACCAGTGACAAGTGACATTGCTCAGGGGCTGGCATTGGGGCCAGTATTGTTTCACATCTCTGCTGGGGACATGGACAGTGGGATCAGGACACCCTTGGGCAGGCTGGAGCTGACACCCAGCTGTGTGGGGAGCCCTCCTGGAGGGGAGGGATGGGGCATCCAGAGGGACCTGGGCAGGCTGGAGAGGTGGGGCCATGGGAAAAAAAGTTCAACAAGGCCAAGTGCCAGTGCTGCACCTGGGTCAGGGCAATCCCCAGCACCAGTGCAAGCTGGGCAGAGAATGGATCGAGAGCAGCCCTGGGAGAAGGACATGAAGTGTTGGAGGATGAGAACTGGACATGGCCTGGCCATGTGCACCCAGAACCCCCCCATGCCCTGGGCTGAGCCCCCAGTGTGGGCAGCAGGGGAGGGGGGGATTCTGCCCCCTCAGGTGAGACCCCACCTGCAGAGCTGCCTCCAGCCCTGGGGCCCAACAGCAGAAGGACGTGGAGCTGCTTGAGAGGGTCCAGAGGAGGCCACGGGGATGCTCCAAGGGCTGGAGCCCCTCTGCTCTGGAGCCAGGCTGGGAGAGCTGGGGGTGTTCACCTGGAGAGGAGAAGGCTCTGGGGGGACCTCAGAGCCCCTTCCAGTGCCTGAAGGGGCTCCAGGAGAGCTGGAGAAGGACTTGGGACAAGGGATGGAGAGACAGGACAAGGGGGAATGGCTTCCCACTGGCAGAGGGCAGGGTTAGATGGGATATTGGGAAGGAATTGTTCCCTGGGAGGGTGGGGAGGCCCTGGCACAGGTTGCCCAGGGAAGCTGTGGCTGCCCCTGGATCCCTGGAAGTGTCCAAGGCTGGGCTGGATGGGGCTTGGAGCAGCCTGGGCTGGTGGAAGGTGTCCCTGCCCATGGCAGAGGGTGGAATGGGATGAGCTTTACAGTCCCTACTCAAAGCATTCCTTGACTGTGAACAGGACAGTGACCTTCTCCAGCAGTTCAGCTGGGCTTCCTCACTTTGGAAAGGAAATCAGAGCTGGGAGCCTTCAGCTCCACCCTGAAACCTCTGACTTGGCTTCACCAACCCCACTGGGTGTTTTGGGCTGAGCCAAGAAGAGGAGGGAAGAACTGGAGGTGGAATCTGGCTGTGTTTTGTTGCTTGAAAAGACACTGAGCTTGTGTTCTTACTCCCTGCTTTGCCTCCCAGATGGTGGGAATTGGGACGTCTGATGTGAACCTGGACAAGTACCGCCACACCTTCTGCAGCCTGCTGGGCAAGGACGAGGACAGCTGGGGACTCTCTTACACCGGTAACACAGACAGGGTGGCTGGATGGGCAGCAGTGGCACAGGAGGTGCCCCCAGACCTGTGAATCCCTTCATTAAGGACACCAGAACAGTTGCCGGCACTCGCAGCCCGCAGAGCATCTCTCCTGGCCCACGTTTTGCAGAGCCCTTAGATCTGGGCTGGGACCCTCCAGGGCACCAGGGTGCTACTGTCACATCACCAATTCAGGGTTTCAGTGCTGCTCCCTGTGCTCTGGAGTTGTAAAACCTCAACTTCCCCCTTTCCACCAGCCACTCTGGGATGGGAGGACAGGGATCAGGCAGTGCAGGGATGTTTTTGGCACTGAGCGAGGCTGTACCAGCAGCATGGGAGTTGGGATATGAATTCCTGGAGTGCAGGTTTTCCACAGAATGCCATTTTTTTGGATGTGTTTTCAGGACTGCTGCATCACAAGGGAGACAAAACAAATTTCTCCTCAAGGTTTGGCCAAGGCTCCATTATTGGGGTGCATTTGGACACGTGGCATGGGACACTCACGTTCTTCAAGAACCGCAAGTGCATAGGTAAGAGCCAGGGATGGGGTGGGACGAACTCAAGTCTGGCTGCAGCAGAAAACACTGGGAAAGCAGAAGATCAAGGTGTGAAGTGAGTGGGAGGAAGGTCACATTTCTTGTTTAATAGATTGGGATTTTGGAAAGCTTTTCCCAACAGCTGTGCAGTTAATGGTTTCGGGGTAGGTGGGAGGGGGGAGATCCCTCTGTCTAAACTAACATGCCCTCCCTGGTGCTGTGCCCTGGCAGGGGTGGCAGCCACGAAGCTGCAGAACAAGAAGTTTTACCCCATGGTGTGCTCGACGGCGGCCAAGAGCAGCATGAAGGTGATCCGCTCCTGCGCCAGCTGCACGTCCCTGCAGTACCTGTGCTGCTTCCGCCTGCGCCAGCTCCTGCCCGACTACGTGGACACGCTGGAGGTGCTGCCCCTGCCCCCGGGACTCAAGCAGGTGCTGCACAACAAACTGGGCTGGGTCTTGAGCATGAACTATAGCACGTCAAAGCCTTCGTCCTCCTCGTCCTCGGGGAGTGACTCGGACAGCTCGTGTGGCTCGGATGCGGAGGCCTGCCAAAGGAAGAGGTGCAGGAGGACATAATGGCTCTGCACAGCAGGTGGGTGGGGGTTTGTTGTGTTGTCTGTGAGGACCAGCCAAGCCTGATGCACCTCATTCCTTCTGGACATCCATTTCTATATGTTGGCAAAGATTTCTCCAGTGCTGTGGAAATCTTTGGCCTCGACATCCATCCCAGGCATTTAGAAGAGTTGCTGGCTCCAAGAGGTGCCAGTTCTGACACAAGAAAATTGTGGTGAAATACCTGAGCTTCATCTCCTGACTTGCTATGGAAGCCAGCACCTCTTCCTGAAGGATCTTTCTTCTCCCTGTTGGCACAGACAACGTTTAAGTAATTGGACTTGATGACAGGAATTGGACTTGATAATCTTCATGGCTTCCTTCCAACTCAGGATGATTCTGTGATGATTAAGGCGGCCTCCTGCTTGGAGTGTACTGGATTCCAGTCAGATAACAGACCTGACTCATTGAGATACAATCCCAGGCCAGTCCTCTCCTCTCTGTGTGTGTAGGTTTGGTGTCTGCCATGACCTCGTCCCGCTCTGGGGCACGACAGAGCAGCAGCTGGAGGGAAAGGGCCCCCAGAGACACTGCTGGGAGCAGGTCCAGGAGCTGAGCTGTGGGTGGTCTTCCTCGAGCCCCTGGGGACTTTGAATTGCTTTGCATGTTGGTTCCTGCTGCTTCTCCTCTGTCCAAGACTGTGTTAAACTGTAATAATAAAAGTAGAAGCTGTCTGTTGTTCCTCTTGGGGCCCTTGAAGGCAGGAGGCTGCAGGTGCTTGTCAAAAATAGCCTGGGCAGCAGCATGGAGGGGAGGTTTTGGCTGCAGCAGTTGTGTGTCAGAGCTGGAGGAGGTGAAGGCAGCAGAGATCTCGTTGTCTCTGCCCTGGGCAGGGCTCTTGTGCTTCCCACCAAAGCAGTGGCTGGGATGATGTTCAGTGGAGCCAGGCCGATGCCTGTGGCTGAGCATGGGAAGGGAGGCTGCAGGGTTTACAGTGCCTGTCCTCTGGCAGGTCATGCTGGGACAAACACCTCAAACTCCCACCCCAGAGCCTGGCAATCAGAGCTGCCCCTCCAAGACTTTGTGGTCATGCTGAGAGGAAATGCTGGATTAGGATCTGGACAAGTGACTGATTGTGTAGTGGCCTCGTGCCACTGCCAGGGAACGGGCTCTGCTCCCACAGGACTGGTGCCAGCCCCAGGCCAGTCCCTGCAGGGCCTGTGGTCAGCCCATGGGGCTTTTCTCCAGCCTGTGAGCTCTCTTCTGGTGGACAGTTGAGGATTCAGGGCTGAGCTGGTGCTGTCAGTCTTGCAAGGGCCATTGGAAAGTGGAACAGGGCTGAGGTATGGATGGGAAATGGCTTTTAACCAGTTCTCTCTGTGGGTTTCCTCCCAACAAGTTTCAGCTGCTGCCTTTTCCTCTGCTCCCATCACAGACCCCCAGAGGGTCAGGTAAAACTTCTTGCACCATGTGCACTTATTCTCTGCTGAGCTCATTCCCAGATCCTGAAGTGAAGATGGCTCTTGCTCCTCTGGGGCCAGGCTTTAAATGAGAACCTCACTGCAGCAGGTCAGGCTCTGTCCGTGCCTCTAGGTCCGTGCTGCAGCCAGAACAAGCTTGCCTGGTTTGCTCTTCCCCAGGAACGGATTCAGGCAGCAGCAGCTGGAGGCAGAGGAATGCCTGGCAGGAAGGAAGGTGGTTTGGAGGGGCCCTCTTGCTCCTGCAGCACTGGTTGCTCCAAGTTCCAAGGGAGGAAGTTCAGGCATTCTGTGTCACTGCGGAAAGCCCCAGTGAACAATCCCAAAACTCAGCAGGCACCGGGGGAGCCCTGACCCACCCCCATCCTGGCTGTGGCTATTTCTGAGTAATAATGGAGCATTTGCTTTGGGTAAAGAGAATCCCATCCTAACCCACCATTTCCCATGGATTTTCTGGAGCTTATCCAGCATTTTCTCATGTTGGGAGTTCAGTGAACAAACTCCCCTGCTCTGCCCTGAGCTGTGTTACCCCAAGGAAGTGGTTCCTCTCTGGCCAGCTGGTTTTGACAGTTGGCAAGTGTTTTCCAAAGTGACTCAAACAGGAGCCACCTGTCCCTGGAAGCCGCAGCAGGACCCACAGCAACAGATCCCACAAAGAGCCAGAGCAGGACATGCAAAGTCAGGACACGTTGAAGAAAACACATGGCTTGTCCAACACCTCACCTGCAAGGACAGAGCTACACCCAGCCCCTATTCCAACATTCCTTAGCTCTCACAGGAGATAGACAGCTTTCCAGCCAGTGGGATAGAAAGCTGGGGGAGCTAAAAGAGGAAATGAGAGCCAAGAGCCTGAAGAAAGCATCTGTAACAAGACATTTATTGATGTGCAAGTCTCTGTTTTGAAGGAGAATCAGCTGCTTCCCCTGGCCGGGCTCCCAGCTGCAGCTCAGCCACAGCCAAGCACTGGCAGATAAAAGAAGTGACCAGCACCACCCACAGTCCCTCTGTGGGGACCAGGACAGAACCAGAACAATGTTGGGCTTAGAGATGTGGCAGGGTCAGTTTGCCCCAACACAGTGGTCTTTGCCACTGATGTCCCATGTCACTGGGATGCTCAGAGGGTGTCATTTGTCACCTTCTGTGCTGCATTCTCCATAGGCCTTTGAGCACAGAAGAGGAGGGAGCAGTTAGCACAGATGCTCTAGAAGACCCCAATCTTCCCTGCAGGACTCAATCCCATTGTTACAGTGAGGATCCATGACTGAGCCTTCATCCGAACATTTCGGGATGGGGGGGATAAAGCTCAGAAGAAACAGTATCTATCACTTGGAAACAGACCTTGCACACACTCAGTTGTGTGCTGTCTCTCCAGAGAGAGCTGTAAAGCCACTTCATCAAATCCTAGAATGGTTTGGATTGGGAGCCCACCTTGTCCCACCCCCTGCCATGGGCAGTGACACCTTCCACTAGCCCAGGCTGCTCCAACCTGGCCTGGGACACTTCCAGGGATCCAGGGGCAGCCCCAGCTTCTCTGGGCACCCTGGGCCAGGGCCTCCCCATCCTCCCAGGGAACAATTCCTTCTGAATATCCCATCTAACCCTGCCCTCTGGCTGTGTGAAGAAATACATCTTCCAAAGAGGCTGTGCTGAAGACAGAGACCAAAGCTCCAGGGGAAGGAAAAGGATAGGAGAGTAGTTGACTACATGATATTATTGAAAAAAGAAGTTCTCTCAGAGTTCCTCATCTAGTAGGAGTTTCATATGATTAATGTTCACAAAAACAAGCACTTGCTGATAAAAATGTGCCTTCATCCATTGGCTGAGCTCCTGTCAGAAGGGTCAGAACATCCCAGTCTAATCCTGTTCCTGCCACTCTCAGTCAGGAGCAGCAGAAAGCTCAGGGGCGGGGGGAAAGGGAGATCTCGGTGAGCTGAAGCAGCTCCCTGAAGGCTCAGACAGCAGAAGAGCAAGGAAAGTGTGGGGTACACCATGAGGAGAGCTTGGTGTCCTGTGGAAAGCCCTCAGTTCTGGGGTGACACATTTTCTGCCTGAGGGGCTGTAGCTGTCACACTGCAGCAGCAGCCACTGGGACATCACCCAGGGCACACAAAACCAGAGCTGAGGGACAGACCATGGGGGACAGTGGATGCCCCAACAACCCCTGAGCTGCCCTGGCTGGGTGGGCAACCAAAGGTATCACCAGGGGAATATGCCAGAATGATGTGAGCAGGTCCTGAGAAGTGAGACCACAGCAGGGAGAGGCCTGGGAGGGCCAACAGGAGGGTGAGCAGATACTGCTGGAGCAAGGCTCTGGTTTAATCACACACTCACCCAGAGACAAGCCTCGCTTCCCTGGAGAGCTGGTGGCACATTCAGGGCTTGTTTGCTCCATCAACACAGAACTTTTAGTGAGGATGCCCATAATAGCCCTCCCTGCCCTTGTCCTCCAAGCTTTAACAGGCCACAGAGGGCTTTGAGGGCTTACCTGTAACAGGGGAGGGGTTGCTTCTACTGTAGCTGCTGCTGCTGCAGGGCTGACTCTGTTCTACTGCTGCAATTGTCACTTCCACACCTGCAAGAGTCCTGGGCTGTCCTTCTCCACTTGCAACCCCTGTCACAGGCCCTGGAAGGGCAGGAAGGAAACTCCTGCAGCTCCAGCTGTCTCCTGCAGCAAGAGCTGGGAGCAAGGCCTGAGGCTGGTGTGTGCCCAGACCCCAGACCCTGCAGCTCTCCCCTGGCATTAAGCTCTGGGCTTCTTCTAAAGCCTCTTTCTGTCAAGGGCTAATATTTTTTCCCACTCAATCTTCTTTCCTTTCCTGGACATCTCCGGAGCACGGGGGTGAAAAGATTTTCCTAAGGTCATCTTCCTTCCTTCCCTAATGCTGAGTCACCACTGCATTCACCACAAGAACAGATTTTCATCTGCAGAGACTCAAAAGGATCTTGAGACACACAAATAATCTGGGCCCTTCCACTGACAGCATCAAGGACAGGCTGGCAGCCACTGACAAATGTTCCTGTAACTTTCACTGAGGTTTCCCAAAGCTCTGGGATTGGGATGTGAGGGAATGACTCACTTGTCCAGATGTTTTGTTCTTGCCCTTGTCAGAGAGGTGCTGGCCAAATTCCTGCCACACGTCTAGGGAGGGCACTGTGGTGTTACCCCATGGCTGTAGCACCCAGAGGAAAAGTGACAGAGTTCACCTCACGTGTAACACACCGACCAAAGCTCAGGTGAGCCAGGATAGCCCGAGCTCCTCACCCTCTTCACCCCCTCTAGCGCTGGTGTCACCAAAGACACCTGGTGAGAGCAGCAGGGCAGCGCTGGAGTCACCATCCCTGGGAGCGCACAAAAAACCAGTGGGTATGGCACTTCCCGATATGGCTTATAGGGCACGGGGGTGTTTGGGCAGAGGTTGGACTTGATCTTGGCGGTCTTTTCCAACCTTAAGGATTCTCTGAAAGCACATGGGGTGGACACATCCCCGGGCGGGATGAGGCCGGGCTGGGCCGGCAGGGGCGGGAGCCGGGATGGCAGCGGAGGGAGAGGGACCGGCAGGGGAGGGAGAGGGACCGGCAGGGAAGGGAGCCAGGATGGCAGGGGAGGGAGAGGGGCCGGCAGCGGAGGGAGAGGGACCGGCAGGGGAGGGAGAGGGACCGGCAGGGAAGGGAGCCAGGATGGCAGGGGAGGGAGAGGGGCCGGCAGCGGAGGGAGAGGGACCGGCAGGGGAGGGAGAGGGACCGGCAGGGAAGGGAGCCAGGATGGCAGGGGAGGGAGAGGGGCCGGCAGCGGAGGGAGAGGGACCGGCAGGGGAGGGAGAGGGACCGGCAGGGAAGGGAGCCAGGATGGCAGGGGAGGGAGAGGGGCCGGCAGCGGAGGGAGAGGGACCGGCAGGGGAGGGAGAGGGACCGGCAGGGAAGGGAGCCAGGATGGCAGCGGAGGGAGCCGGGCCGGCAGGGGAGGGAGCCGGGCTGCCCAGAGCTGCAGCTCTGTTTACTCAGCTACAGCAAAGCTGCTCATCCTTCTTAGCTCCCCGTAAGCCACGTGTCCTAACCCCCTTTGGGGCACATTCCGGCAGGGCAGGAATTTAGTTCAAGGGATATCAAGCCAGGGTTTAGATGGTGTTTGACCTACTTGGTGACTGCTATGGCATCACAAGGAGCACTACTGGGGGGACACAGGCCCAGCAAGGCAGGGAACTGGGGGAGAACCAACAGCCCCTTTCACAGCTGGGCAGCTGGTGGTGGAGTTGGGGAGGGGAGGCTGCATTCAGGCCCCTCTGAACGAGGGTCCTAAGAACAATGGGCTCCAAATAGTGCCTCAAAGTCTGCAATCCCTCCTCCATTCCACTGCCAGCCGGGGTGAAGGTGTAAACCTGATCCAAGCCAGTCACCAGCTCCCAGGCAAAGCATTCCTTCACGGAACTCACAGACGTGGGACTCTGCCATCAGCTCAACCCAAGTGATGGAAAACTTCAAGGACTGTAAGTTTTACCTCCAGTGTCTCCTCGTGAGGCACAGGAAGCTTCCTGGGAGCTGGGGCTCTGCACTCCCAGGTTCAGGGGCTGCTGCCTGCCCTGTTCTGGGCACAGGGCTCATGCAGGAGCCCCACACACTCATCCCAGGGCTGCTGTGGGTAAAGAGGGAAAGGTCAGGCTTAGTCCCACATCTGCCACCCCTGATCTGACTCAGAGCTGGAGACAAAGGTGTGGCAGCAGCTCCCCTGTGAGTGAGAGGAGACCCCAAACCAGGGTGAGACCCACTGTGTGCCTCTGCTGGCAGAACTCCACAGGCCACAGCTGGGTTTTTATACAAAAAAAAATTATCCACAAAGGCTTAAGTGAGAAGGAGCTGAGGAGGTGGTGAGACAGAGGCTGTCCCTGAGAAATTGTCTCTNTGGCAGTGTCCCAGGCCAGGTTGGACGGGGCTTGGAGCAGCCTGGGGTAGTGGAAGGTGTCCCTGCCCATGGCAGGGGTTGGGATGAGATGGGCTTTAAGGTCCCTTCCAACCCAAACCATTCTGGGATTCTGTGAAATACTCCAGACAGAACAGGACAGACCAAGCTACCATAGCTGCATCTGTGCAGGAATCTTGGATGTGATCCCACCATGAGCACAGGGGAGACTCCTCTGCTGTGCACCTACAAGGACAGGAAGGACCCAGGACTGGGAGCAGCATAGAAGTGACACACTCAGGGCACAAGACAAGGGCTCCAGGCCCTGAACATCTCTCAGGGCACTGAACAGCAGCCAGTGCCCTGCTGCCCTCCTGGCTCACCTCCACAGCATCAGCACCGATCTCCTCACTGGCACTGCCTATTCCAGCCTGTCCTTCTTGAGTCTTGGATGGGACCAGATGGACTGAGAATTTCTCAGGGAAGAAGCACAGGCTGCCCAGACAGGTATAAATAAAATGCTGTAGCACTCCACAGAAGTGAGAACTAACACAAACCTCTGCTTCAAAATGCAAGTGTTTCCCTGGGCTGTGTACTCGGAATGTTTCTTTCAAGGAAATCTTTTACCGACTCCATGAGAATGGAAAAGCCAAATGCAAGGAAAGGCAAGTCTGGCCTGGGCAGCTCCCTCTGAGGAAGCAGCACCTGTCCTAGGATTAAAGGTGTATCCCTGGAGACCTCCTGCTGTACTCAGACAGCTACTCCCAGTTTTCAGAGCACCCCCCTCTGTATCAGAGCTTTGTTCCAGGGTGGAGCAATGGCAGTTTTGAGTGGATCCTCTTGTCTGTTCCATGTTCACTTGGAAAGCGACCCTGCCATAGAGCACTTTGTGGAGCTCTGGCTCTGACATCTGTAACCCCTGCATCCAGCAAAAGGTGCTTAAGGAAATCTTCTGGCTCTACCAACCCCTCTTTATCCTAAAAGGTGAAATATTTCCAGCAGGATCAGTGGTGCAGTAGGAAAGTAGACAGCTCTGCACCTGTGCAGAGCCCACACTGTAAGAGGCACCAACACTCCAGGCTGTGTCAATGCTACGCTGGTGAAAGACCATGGCTGAACTGAAAGGTGAAAATCCTCCCCAAACAAGCAAAAAGGTGCAAAAGGAGCCTGGGAAGGAAGGCAGTGCCAACTGCAGAAGTTGCTAAGTGTGATGAAAGGAGACAAAAAGCCTTTGTCTTCACTGCACGGTGCTGGATGGCCACGTTATCTGCACCTACATGCTCTGGAGTCTCTTACATAACCACAGTATCTGCAATGTTCTATCCAGCAAGAGCAAAAATAGAGTTCTGCCTCCGCCTGAAATTCCTGCAGTGGGGGCGAGCACGGGAACAGCCCCCCCCCAGCCTCCCCTGCCACACTGGGATCCTTCCACACTGAACCTTCCCACTGAAATGAGAAGGTATTTGATGCCAGAAGGTACCTGGCCTTTCACGTTCCCAGTGAGGGGGTTAAAAAGCGATCACTGGGCTTTCCAAACGAGGCAGCAAATTTGTTCAGCCTCTTCCAGATGTGCAGCTGTTGCCCATGGCACCATTCCATGCACACATCTGGGCTGGGAATGCTGAGCACCCAAGTGAAACCTCTGTAGGGAGGATTTGTGGTCTCATTCTTGCTTACTGCAGCTTCCTGGGCTCACCCTCGATACATACCTCCCTAAAACTGTGCCTAAAAGACACTGGCTCAGGAATAATCTGCCTGAGAATCAGGCCCAGCTCCATTTCCCAAGCTACCTGGTCACCAGCAATCCGCATTTCTGGGGCTCCTAGAGAGGGAAGTCAAAGCTCTCTCTCCACAGTACATCATTGCCAGAGAAGATGAGAAGGACTCACCCAAGTGGAGAGTGTTGCGCATGTTTCCCCTCCAAGTTCTGCTGCAGGGAACTGCCTGAGGCTCAAAAGAACATTTACAGTCCAAGGAAATGAAAACCTTCACCCAAGTGCCTGCACTGGGATCTTTGAGGAGACCTGTGGAGAACGACAGAACAACCCCGGTGTGAGAAAAAGAGGGATTCTGCCTGTGTGGAAGTCTGGCTGCCTGCAGCACACACAGGTGCTGGCTGGGTTGGGGACTGAGTTGTTGACTTCATCACTGACACCTCTGCAGGCACCTTGAAAAGTGTCCTAGAATAAATCTTATTAAATTGACAGAAGCATCATTATTTTTGAAATAGCTCTCTGTGAAAGAAGACTGAGATCAGCCATCAGGCTGGAGTTGGGAAGCTGGGTTTCACCACCTGCCACACTCCCTGCAGCCCCACTCCCATCATCCCTGTGCACATCAGACTGGATACACACAGATGTCACCGGGAGCACATGGAGAATGTGCTCTTAATTAGCGGCTCTGTGAGTAGCTAATGAGAGCTGACACCATCTATTTGGCACCTTCCTCTGATGCCTTGAGAGGCTACCTAAAAACAGAGACTGGACAGGAGTAAGGGCATAAAGGTAGGTATTTATTTGAAAGGCCTTCAAAGGTACACCCTGGGGAGCCAAAGGCTACATCCAAAAAGGACCCCAAGATGGACCACAAGTCACGAGTTCTTCACACTTTTATAGGTTTGGTTCATTTGCATATCAGCATAAATTCGCCAATTAAAACTTTAGCTAATGATGTCATTCCTACAATTTCTCCACCTCTCTGGAGGCCCTAGTTTACACTTTTTGGGCCCAGGACAGTCTGGGTGTCCTTGGAGCAAACCTAGAGAGGCTTTGTTATGTCTATCTTAGCGTGAGAGAGCAGAAGTTAACAGGCTACAAGAAACTACTAGGCAGTACAGGATTTGGAAAATATAAAAGTTAAAACCCAAGGCATCACCTCAGAGCACTCTGCAACCTTTCCAAACCATGTGAGGGCTGTTTCCTTTCACAGACACCCGCTCCAGACGGGGTTTGTTTGAGACATTCCAACAAAATCGCCCGGCTGTCCCTAAGAACACAAGGGGAGGGCTGACAACACCCTGCTTGTCCGCCTTAAAATTCCAGCATTGTTTTAGGGGAGCGTCGCCAGCGGGACTGCCCGGGACGGGATGGACTTTGGGATGCCGAGCGCGGGCTGAAGGCCGGGAGCTCCTCCGCGCTGCCCGCGCTCCCTCTGCCGGCACCAGCGCGCCCGGGAACAGCAGGGAAAGCCTCTGGCAGCGGCCTCATCTCCCGAGCCGGGCCCACCGCTCCACAACGGGCAGTGTTTGTGCTGCAAAGGCTTTTCCACCGGCAGAATAATAACCACCACAGCACGACTGTGCTGGAGCAAACGGGGATAACTTTTCTCAGGCAAAGCCATGCTCTGGACCTCCAGGATACAACCGCTAATTATTTACCGGTACAAACGCAGGAATAATTTCCTCAAAACTATGTTGGATAAAGCAGCTGGATCCCTGCTGTTTGGAGACAGATCCCTGCTTGTCCCAGCCAAGACCTGAACAGAGGAGAGCGAGCAGAACACTGTCTCTGAACAAGAAAAGCAGGTTGGAAGCAGACCCAGCACTCCATGAGGCACCTGGAACAGCTCTGGCAGCAAATCCAGCCCTCCACAGGGCACCTGGAGAAGGTATTTCACGTGCTGGTATTTCCAGAGGCTGATCTTGGAGGGAGCTGAACCAAGAGGTGATTTTCTGAGAGCAGGAAGTGGAGCCCTGGAGTTCTACCTATCCCTTCGTAACGACCCCTGAGGCTGAGAGCACGTTAACAGCCGGGATCTTACACCCCAAAATTAAATCAGCAACATGTGCTCTGTCCAGAGGAGCTCCCCAGCGCTGCGGGGCTGCAGCTCTGCCCTTCTGTTCTTGTAGCACGGCCCGGGGGAGCTCAGAGCTCCTCTTCCAGAGGTGCCAGCCTGGGCCTGCTCGAGCTAGTGGGGCTGGTCAGGTACCACAGCAGCTGCCCAATAACCGGACCAGTCTAACCACGACTAGTGTGCAGTCACGACCACAACGACAGAGCTAGCGAAGGCAAAACCGTCTCATAAACACCCTGGACGCTGTCGCCGGGGCAGCGGCACAGGGGAGCTCAGAGGCAGCAGCAAGGAGGCCGCGGCTGGGACACATCGCACAGGTGGAGCCCGCTCTCCTGCCCCGCCTCCATCGGTCCCCCGGCCCCGGCGGGCACCAGGCCCCGCCCGTTGCCATGGGAACGCGCCGTACCCGGTGTCCCGGCGTCTCGGCCCCGCCGCTCCGCGGCCCCGGCACGATGGTTCCGCAGGGGGTGGTGACAGCGCGGGGGGAGTACGTCCCCTTTAAGAGCGGCGCCGCCATGATCTGCCTGGTGCTGGGGCTCTTCGCCGGCCTCTTCCACAGTGGTACGGAACGGGACGGGACCTCCGGCCCTGTGTCTGAGGACCAGGGACCTCCACTCCTCCGGTGCCTGAGGGCCAGGGACCTCCCTTCTCCGGGAGAGACCTCACGGCTGAAGGCCCAGGCCAGGGCTCCCTGTCCCTGTGCCCTCTGCGCCCGAGGGGCGCGGCCAGGACCTGCTCTGCCCTCCTCTGCGGGATCCTGGGAACCCCCCTGTGTCCCCACGGCTGAGGGCCTGGGACCTCCCTGGGCCCGCTTGGCTGAAGGCCCGGAGGCGTCTCCTTCCCCCCCTCAGACCTCTGCCCTCTCCCTGCAGCCTTCGGCGGGGTCAATGAACGAACCTTCGTGGCCATCAAACCAGACGGGGTCCAGCGGCACCTGGTCGGGGAGATCATCCGGCGCTTCGAGAGGAAGGGGCTGCAGTTGGTGGGGATGAAGCTGCTGCAGGTGAGCGGTAGGGCCCACCCAGGCTGGGGGTCCCTGGAGCCGAGGAGCCCCTGCAGCCCCCCAGGCCCCGGCTGTGCTGGTAACTGCTGGGGGTTCTGCCTGTCATCTGGTTTGTACAGCCTGCCGTGTCATTCCAGCACCAAATCCTCACAGCTCAGAGGGGTGTTGGCACTAGGAGGGGTGATTCCAGCTGTGGGGAGCGTGTCTGCCCTTGGCTGTGCCCGTACTCCAGCGCTGTCACTGTAAGCTGGCAGGTGTTGCTGCTCTGACCCAGAAACTCTTGCCTGTGTCAGGCTCCTGCTGTTTCACTCCTGGAACTGAGCATCTGTGCAAGAGCTTCATTCTCTTAATTCCCTGCATCCCTGAGGTGCAGCCCTTGCCCAGGTCCCCGTGTGTGGGAGCAGACTAAGCTCTGTGCTCTGTGCAGGCCTCGGAGGAGCTGCTGAAGGAACATTACATCACCCTGCGGGACCGTCCCTTCTACAGCCGCCTGGTGAAGTACATGAGCTCCGGGCCCATCGTGGCCATGGTGAGTGCTGGCCAGGGCCCCTGGACCAAGGAACAGGGACAAAGTGCAAGGTCTGAGCAGCAGTGGCTGTTGGCACAATGGAAGCAAGGTGGTATCTCCCCTCAGAGGGTCTCTTGAAGCTGTACTGAACTGCAGGGATGTTGTCTGAGGTAAATTAAATCGTGGAATGGTTTGGGTTGGAAGGGACCTTAAAGGTTTTGTTCCATCCCCTGCCATGGGCAGGGACACCTTCCACTATCCCAGGTTGCTCCCAGCCCTGTCCAGCCTGGCCTTGAGCGCCTCCTGGGATGGGGAGAAATCCACAGGCAATTTGGATTATTTTCCAAAATCAACTTTGGAGGAATAATTTGGAGAGACCGTTTCCTGTCTCTCACCTGGGTGGATCCAGTGGGGAATTCAGAGCACATATATGACCTGCTGGGGCAGTTGTGGAAGCTGATCCTGGTTTTGCTCTCCCGTAGGTCTGGCAGGGCCTGGATGTGGTGAAGACAGTTCGCACCATGATCGGGGAGACCAATCCAGCTGAATCCAGGCCTGGCACCATCCGAGGGGACTTCTGTGTTGAAGTCAGCAAGTGAGAGCTTTGACTTTTTCTTCCCTCAGTGCTTCAGGGCATCCTGTCCAGGCATTCTTGTGCCAGGTCTGCCTGAGCCACATGAGTCTGCATTCCCAGAGCAGAAGTTCTCCCTTCTGTGCTCAGACCAGAGCTGAGCTCTGCTTCCCAGGATTGGCTTTACTAGGAGGAAGAGCCTGGGTTGTGTCTTTCCTTCCTCCTGAGTCCTCTGTTGAAAGCAGGTGGGGTTTGCCTGTTTTCCTCTGGTAATTGGGACTGTCAGGCTGTGAAGAGGGAGGTGCCCACTCAGTCCTTTCCTGGGAGTCGGTGAAGATCCATGGGTGGTGACCTTGGGTGGCCCCAGCCTGGCTTGTGGTAGATACAGCTCTTACTGAACCATCCTGCCTTAGATCTCTGTTCCCTGGTGTCTGATACCAAACCTGCTTTGTTGGAAGGGGGAAAATCTGGAGGCACAGCTGGAATCGCTGACATAAAAACTGAAAATCCCAGACCTACAGCCACTTGCAGCTCCTCCTGTAGCAAACAAATGGCTCCTCAGCATAGGAGGAAAGAGTGCTGGGAACTGGCACTTCTGGAAGGATGAGGGATGTGTGATAGGAAGGGATATTGTGGGATAGGACTGGCTCCATCGGTTTAATTAAATTGCTCAAGAGGGAATTTTCCAGACTGCAGCAGCCCTCTCCCACCTTTCTCAGCTTGGTGCCAGCTGCTCCCTTTCTCCTTGCCCACAGGAATGTGATCCACGGCAGTGACTCGGTGGAGAGTGCGCAGCAGGAGATCTCGCTCTGGTTCCGCCCGGAGGAGCTGCCATGCTGGGAGGACACAGCTGCACACTGGATCTACGAGTGAGGAGGAATCCCAGGGGAAGTACATCTTCCTGCTGGGACACAGGACATTTCCATCCATTTCATGGCAGCTGCTGGGGCTGGCTGCAGATCCTGCTGTGGGATTCCTGTTCTGCCTGGGCTGTGTGTGGAACTCTGTGGTTCAGCTCCTGCCAAGGGGAGCTGTTTCTTTTTTTCTCTCTGCTCTAGTAAGTAGTTGGTATTGTTGCTCTGTTTGCTGCAGCATCTTAAACCCCAAGTAGCTCAAGTTGATTCATTGAAGTAAAACTTAGGCTCTTGGCCCATTCCTGGGTATTATCATCCCTGCCTGGAGCAGGAGAATGTGTTTTCCTGGCTGCTGGGAGAGGTGCTGGTCACCCTCAAGGCGATGGGCTTGACAATTTACCTGCATTTCCAGAAGGCTTTTCACCAAAGGCTTTTAAAGAATTGGGCTGCTGTAGGATAAGGGGGCAAATTCTCATTTTAGAGCTCATTCCGAGACAAGAAATGAAGGATAGGACAATTCTCTCTCCCTTTGTGGGAGCTCTGCGTGCTGGGGCTGGCACAAGCTCACCCAGTTTCAGACGTGATGAGTGAGTCCGTGGAAGGAAGATTCTCCAACTGCTGTTAAACGCACAATTCCTCGGGCTCTGGTTCCTGGGCTGTGGGAAGCAGCTCCTCCAGGTCTGCTCTGGTTCTCTGGGGCTGCACGGCCCTGACCCGACCTGACACCACACTGCCCCTCCCTGGTGACTGACGTGAAGCAGCAGCACTGGGGCAGCCACAGGAATAGGAGGGGGAGAGGGAGGCAGGGAAGGATTTGTGGATCTGGGGCTTAGGAAGGACTATTTAGGGGAGTATTTGGTTCTCTCTTGTGCACAGCACAGGCTGTGGAGTCCTGGCACTGAGCTCTGGGAATCCCGAGATCTTCCTTGTCCCCCCGAGAGCTTCCAGTGGAGCTTTCCTGCTGGGAGGGCATCTGGAAACCAGTTTGTAATGGGCTGGACACCACCTGTGAGCTGTCCCTGGGCCACCCAGCTCCTCAGAGCTGTGCTGTGTGCGAGTTCCCTGTGCAGCCTCACCAGAGCATAAGGACAGGGACAGTGACACAGAATCCTGCCATGGAACAGGGACATGGTTAAACCGAGGGAACAAGATCCCCAGGGCTTTCCTGTGTGCAGGATGAGTTTGACCTGTACCCTAAAAGCCTGTCCCTCTGGGTCCTCAGCTTTGTAGGTGCTGGTGAATGAGGGCAACTCTTGGGGGACAGAGTAAAGTCACCCCCACTCCTGCTTTGTGCTGGCCCCAGGGTGGTGGGGCTGAGCGGGACAGGGGTGCGGGTCTCCCTCCAGTGAGCGGGGCTCTCCTCAGCTGTCCAGCTGCCTCAGCCAAGGCTCCTCCTGCCTCGAGGCCTTCTCCAGGCACCTGTGTCCAGCTCTAAATACCTGACAGATCCTGTTTGTTCCTGGGACTTGTCCACTTGGCTGAACTCGGAGTCTGGCTGTAGCAGGGCTGCAGGAGAAGATGCTGGTGAAGCCTGAGGCGTGAAGCGAGTGGGAGGAAGGTCACATTTGTTCTTTAATAGATGCATTGACGAGCTGTTGGCGCCAAGAGCTGCCAGCTCTGACACAGGAAACTCAGAAATACCTGAGCTTCATCTCCTGCTGTTGCCTCTTCCTGAAGGATCCCTCTTCTCCCTGTCTACACAGATGAGATTTAATTTGCCCTCCCAGTTTCAAAGCACCCTGAACTCCAGTCAGATAACGGACCTGACTCATTGAGATACAATCCCAGGCCAGTCCTCTCCTCTCTGTGTGTGTAGGTTTGGTGTCTGCCATGACCTCGTCCCGCTCTGGGGCACGACAGAGCAGCAGCTGGAGGGAAAGGGCCCCCAGAGACACTGCTGGGAGCAGGTCCAGGAGCTGAGCTGTGGGTGGTCTTCCTCGAGCCCCTGGGGACTTTGAATTGCTTTGCATGTTGGTTCCTGCTGCTTCTCCTCTGTCCAAGACTGTGTTAAACTGTAATAATAAAAGTAGAAGCTGTCTGTTGTTCCTCTTGGGGCCCTTGAAGGCAGGAGGCTGCAGGTGCTTGTCAAAAATAGCCTGGGCAGCAGCATGGAGGGGAGGTTTTGGCTGCAGCAGTTATGTGTCAGAGCTGGAGGAGGTGAAGGCAGCAGAGATCTCGTTGTCTCTGCCCTGGGCAGGGCTCTTGTGCTTCGCACCAAAGCAGTGGCTGGGGTGATGTTCAGTGGAGCCAGGCTACTGCTGCAGCACCACACGCTCGTGGCAGCAGAACCATCAGGGTCTGTGCTCCTGCAGGACTCACAAAATCCCAGAATAGTTGGGGTTGGAAAGAACATCTAGAGATCATCCAGTTCCCTGTCACAGCAGGGTCACCGGGAGCAGCTGTCACAGGAATGTGTCCAGGTGGGTTTGGAATGTCTCCAGAGCAGGAGACTCCACACCCTCTCTGGGCACCTGCTCCCGTGCTTTGCCACCCTCAGTGTAAAGAAATTCTTCCTCATGTAGAGGTGGGATTTCCTGTGTTTTAGTTTCTGGCCGTTGTTCCTCACCCTGTTGCCAGGCATCACTGGAAAGAGCCCTGCTCCACTCTTGGCTGGATGCCAACCCCATGCCAGATCCTGGTTTCTGCTCCTGGGGCTTTGCCCTGGATTTTGAGCAGTGCATTTGCTGAGGAGTTAGGTCTGAGCCGGTGCCGTCAGCCACACGCAAAGAAAGAGTATTTGAAAATGGAAGAGGGTTAAAATTTTTATGGGATGGGAAATGACTTTTGACCTGTTCTCTCCATAGTTTTGCTCCCAGCACTGTTAGTGGGAACACAAAGCTCCAGCCCTAGTGCACAGCAGGACAATCCCCTCCCTCAGCCCAGCTGTACCCCAGGATACTTTTGGCTGCCACTGATGGCTCCTACTGAACTTGCCATCAACCCTCAGGTCTGTTTGCTGGGCTGCTCTCCAGCCTCTCATCCCCCAAACTGTGTGTACAACCTTGTCCCAGGTGCAGAATCCAGCACTTGCTGCTGTTGAATTTCACACGGGTTGTGACTGCCCAGCTCCCAGGAAGGGCCCTCTGGGGCCTCCACAGCCCCTCCCAGTTCATTGTTGTTGGCAAACCTACTTAATGTAAGTTAAATTCCTGAATCTGGATGATTTATAAAAACATTCAAGAGCACCAGCCCTCGAATAGAGCCCTAGGTAACCCCACTGTGATTGTCCTGCTGTGGCCCCATTTACTGTAACCCTTTGAGCCTCATCTGTCACCAGCTGCTCACCCATGTAAAGGGGTACTCGTGGAGCTGTGTGGGGGACAGTTTATCCAAGAGTGCGAGAGATGGTATCAAAAGTTGCTAAAATCCCAAACTGCCACATCTACTGTCTTCCCTTGGTCAACACAAAGATGACTGACAGGGAGCTGGGAGGAGTGGCTGACACCTCAGAGGGTTGTGTGGCCCTTCAGAGGGACCTTGACAATGGGAGAGTGGCAGAGAGGAACCTTCTGAAATTCAACACAGGCCAGAGCAGGGTCCTGCATCTGGGGAGGAACAACCCCAGGCACCAGCCCGGGCTGGGGCTGCCCTGCTGGGCAGCAGCTCTGCAGAGAAGAGGGTGACACCAACTGTTCCTGACCAGCTGTGTGCCCTGGGACCACCGTGGGGGTTCCTGGGGGGTGTGAGTGAGGGGATCCTGCCCCTCTGCTCAGCCTGTGAGGCACATCTGGAATGCTGTGTCCAGTTCTGGGCTTCTCAGGACAGGAGGGATATGGAGCTCCTGGAGCAGGTCCAGTGGAGGCTGAAGGGCCTGGAGCATCTCTGTGCCCAGGAAAGGCTGAGGGAGCTGGGGCTGTTCAGCCTCGAGAGGAGCCCCAGCTGAGAGGGGCCCTCAGCCCTGGGTGTCCCTGGCTGCAGGGGGGGCTCCAAACAGGGCCTGGGCTCTGCTCCGTGGGATTCAGCAATGGCACCAGAGGAACGGGCAGGGACTGGTCCCAGGGAGTTCCAAATGAAAACGACAAAAAACTCTCTTGTACGCTGGAACAGGCTGCCCAGAGAGGGAGTGGGCTGTCTGTTACTGGAGATATTCCAGAACTGTCTGGACACAGCCCTGTGCCCGGTGCTGACCCTGCCTGAGCAGGGAGGTGGCACTGGACGAGCCACCGTGGTCCCTTCCAGCCTGAACCATTCTGTGACTCTGTGGAATCAATGGCTGAGCTTGTCACAAATGGGAATTAAGCAGATTAAGCAGGACCTTCCCCCTGTGAACCCACACTGGCTGTGACTGATGACTGCGTTGTCTCTCAGAAGTTTTTCAGCAACTCCCTAAATAACCTTGTCCAGGATTTTAACAGACACTGAAGTGGGACTGACAGGCCTGTAGGTTGCAGGGTCTTACTCCTTAGTCTGCTTGAGAACTGGGACACTGGTCACCTTCCACTCAACAGAGACCTCTCCAGGCTCCCCAAATCGCTGAAAAATAATGGAGAGAGGTCCCACGATGACATCAGCCAGCTCTATCAGTACCCTGGGATGGATCCCACCGTGTC
>VWZW01005276.1:58779-172402 GCA_013397115.1 Edolisoma coerulescens | reverse complement strand
CAGCGCAGCGCGCGGGCCCCCGGCGGCCCCCCGCCGCTCCCAGCGGGCCCACAGCCATCTTGCCCCCCCCCCCGCCGCCGCGCCGGGGCCGCCGGGACGGGGCGGTGCCGGCGGCGGGGATTGGCCCGCCTGGATCACGTGGTCCGGGACAGCCGTCCGTGGGCCGTTCCCGCGAGGTGTGGCCGCGGCGGCGGCCGCTGATTGGCCGCTGTGCGAGGCGTGACCGTTGGGGCGGTCGCTGATTGGTTCCGGCGCGCGCGGCCCGGCGCGAGGGTAGCACCGCCCACGTGANCAGCTCTGGGCCCCGCTCAGCCCCCGAGTCCCGCTCAGCTCTGGGCCCCGCACAGCCCCCGCCGGGGCTGCTGTTCCAAGGACAGAGGTGGCCGGGCCTCCGTGCAGCGGGAGATCAGGCGGCCGGAGCGATCCCCGGCCCCGAGAGGTGCAACCCCGGCCCGGAGGGTGCAGCCCAGCCCGGGGTTTGTGCCCAGGGCTCCTGGGCCGCGTCAAAGCGAGTCTGGCGGGGTCGTTTTATTTCCCCGGCAGCTGGATTTCCTTCAGCCCTTACAAATGGAGCGGTGTGGTGTGAGGAGAGAGACCTGCGATGGACTGGAGGGATAACGGGGAGCTGCCAGTGCTGGAGGGAAGTCTGCTACAAGGACTGACTTCTTTCTTTCTTTCTTTCTTTCTCTCTAATGATTGCAGCAAGCGCTCGCAGGACGGCCCTTTGTCATTTCCCGGGAAAACTCCAAAAGCAAAGCACTTGTTCTGCTGCCAGCGTCCTCCATTATCGTTGGTGAAACCCATCAGTGCAGCCCGACAGACCTTTCCTAATGCAATGGGAACGATGCCGTGAGGCCTGGTGAGACTTGGCCATAGCCATGACAGAGCCCCACAGGGTTTCGTTCACCACTCTGCATGGGCCACTGAGCAGCAGCTTCCTGAAGAGGTCTCGGAAGGACGACGGAGAGCAGCCCCCGGAGCCCGAGCCGGCGGCCACGGCCGTTCGGATCACTCTGACCCTCTTCGAGCCGGACCACAAACGCTGCCCAGAGTTCTTCTACCCAGATCTCCTCAAGAGCTGTCGAGGAAAAGTAAAAGGGAGTTCTTCAGGTGACAAGGTGAGTGTCCCTGGGGGCCTGTGGGAACTTGTGTTGTAGCTGAAGGTCTCACAGGCTGTCTCAGCATCACTGTTATGAGAGTTGGGTCTGTGTTTGCTGTGAGGTGCTGCAAGGTGGGAGGAGGGTGGCTGAACATCCTGCAGGCAGGAGAACTGACCCCCAGGCCAGGGTTCTGGTTGTCAGGCCACGCTGTGTCACTCCTTTTCCTTGGCTGGAATTTCGTGTTGGGAAGGTGTTGTGCTGGTGGCAGGTGTGGGATGTGATGCTCGTTTAGTTTGCAATGGCTGGATCTAAAGTGAGTTTTGGTACCTGGGCAGCTGGCAGTGATAAGGAGCTGTTTTCCAAAGAGCACCAAAGGAGACAGGAATGAAAACTCCTGTAGCATCTAAACTTTAAGTAAGGAGGGTTTGTCTATGAAAGAAAACTTACTGGATTCTATTCTTTTTACTGTTTCCCTTCAGAACTGTTAGCAGTCAGTTGATGTTTTATGCTGCTTAATTTTTTGGGGTTTGTTTTGAGAGTTGGGAGAAGCAGAGGCAGGTACAAAGCTAGTTGGGGGAGCACTCAAACCACGGAGACACTCTCAGAATCTCAGCACAGTTTGGCTTGGAAAGGGCCTTAAAGCCTATCTTGTTCCATTCCTTCTGCTAGCCCAAGCCCTGTCCAACCTGGCCGTGGACACTTCCAAGGATCCAGGGGCAGCCACAGCTGCTCTGGACACCCTGTGCCAGGGCCTCCCCACCCTCCCAGGGAACAATTCCTTCCCAATATCCCATCTAACCCTGCCCTCTGCCAGTGGGAAGCCATTCCCTGTGTGCTGTCCCTCCATCCCTTGTCCCACGTCCCTGTCCAGCTCTCCTGGAGCCTCTTTAGGCACTGGAAGGGGCTCTGAGGTGTCCCTGGAGCCTTCTCTTCTCCAGGTGAACACCCTCAGCTCTCCCAGCCTGGCTCCACAGCAGAGGGGCTCCAGCCCTTGGAGCATCTCCGTGGCCTGCTCTGGACTCTCTCCAGCAGCTCCACGTCCTTCTGCTGTTGGGCCCCAGGGCTGGAGGCAGCTCTGCAGGTGGGGTCTCACCTGAGGGGGCAGAGGGGCAGAATCCCCCCCCTCCCCTGCTGCCCACACTGGGGGCTCAGCCCAGGGCATGGAGGGGCTCTGGGTGCTCACGGCCGGGGCAAGTCCAGGTGTCACCCACTAACACCCCAAATCTTTCTCCCAGGGCTGCTCTCCATCCCTTCATTCCCCAGCCTGGATTGTTCCCATGTGTTCCCTGCCCCAGGTACATCACCGGCACTTGGCTGTGTTGAACCTCGTGAAGTTCCCATGGTCCCACCTCTCTGTCCAAGTCCCTCTGGATGGTCTCCCATCTCTGAGGTGTGTCAACCACACCACACAGCTGGGTGTCATCCCCAGACATGCTGAGAGTGCCCTGATCCCGCTGTCCATGTCACTGATGAAGATACTGATCCGCACTGTCCTAAAGGTTGATTTATCTGAGCTTCTGCCCAGCTGCTCCAGTCAGGATGGGTTTAATTCATGGGGTTTTGGTGGCAGTGTGACAGGATTGACTGTCATGGTTTTACTCCTTCTGTTTCTACAGAAGAAAGACCCAGCTGATCCCTTCAATGACGAGGAAAAGGAAAGGCATAAAGTAGAGGCTCTTGCTAGGAAGTTCGAAGAAAAATATGTAAGTGTTTCTTCTTTAAGTGATGTTATTCCTTGGGCTGGGGCAAGCTCTCAGGCGGTGCTTTTAATGCTCGCTGGCTCTTGGGTTCCTCTTCTCCCCCAGTCCTCTATCCTGGCTGCCACATGCTGGTTTTTACATTCTTTTTCCATCTCAGGGCTGCAAAAATAGTTCAGATTCATTCTTAAATCAGATGAGTCTGATTAAAGCGAATGACATGAACTAAAGCGAGCGGCAAGTCACTTACTGTGATTGATAAAATTGAATTTTCTTAAGCAAAACTTAATTTCTAGGCCTTGTTGCTGCAGCAGGATGGAATTTGCCAAGTCCCTGAGCATGGGGCTGTGATGAGTCCACTGCCCTCTGGACACTGCTGCATGGATCTGTCTTACCTGTTCCTTTCTGTTCTTCCTTTTGCATTATTTCTGTAGTTGGCAGTAAAGCCACCCTGTGTTTTACCTCTGGCACGTTGGGGTAGCAAGTTGTGTGTTGTTTTCTGATCCAGATTCGGCCCATGGGTCACCCTGACACGCTCTGTGTGTGTTTGATGTCTGTAGTACTGAGTCCGTACCCACTGGAGCACTTAGGGAAGAGGAAGCCCTGTGGAAGAGAGCCCTGGCAGGAATGTTGAAGGGGTGCAGACCCAGCTCAGTGTGGAGTCTGGCTGGCAGTTTTCCATTTGGCTGTACTGTTTTGTTTCTGTATGACAAGGCTTGAAACTGGATTTACCACACCCTGGGAGTACAGTGTGATGGGAGCGAACCCTGGTTTGGTTCTGCTGTAGCTTTTCTGTCCTGGAGCCAGTGTTGCTGTCCTGTATCAGGGTATCTCTGTGGTACTGGAAAAGTGATCACAGTGTCCGTGTTTCCTTGTTCAGGGTGGCAAGAGGCGCAGGAAGGACCGGATTCAGGATTTGATTGATATGGGGTATGGCTATGATGAGTCCGACTCCTTCATCGACAACTCGGAAGCTGTGAGTGCTGGGGGGTGTGAGAGTGGCTAAAGGTGGCTGCCTGGGGGGCTGAACCTGGACTGGGAGTGAGCCAGGAGGGTGCCAGGGCCAGGGAATGAGAACTCCTGGGGCAGCTGTGTGGCAGGAGATGCTGGTTGGCATTCCAGGCTGTTCTTGGGGGAGCACAATCTCCTCATTCTTGTGAGCAGTGACAGGACTCGAGGCAATGGCTGGAGCTGAGTCAGGGAGGTTTAGGTGGGATATCAGGAAAAGGTTCTTCCCCCAGAGCATGGTCAGGCACTGAACAGCTTTCTCAGGGAAGTAGTCACAACACCAAGCCTGTGTTAGCTCCAGGAACGTTTGGACAACGCTGTCAGGCACAGGTTGGGATTGTTGGGGTGTCTGTGCTGGGCCAGGAGTTGGACTCAATCCTGACGGGTCCCTTCCAACTCAGCATATTTTGTGATTCTATGAATCCCACTGCATTTTCAAGCAGCTGAGCTATGGAATGAAGTAACCAAGCTGCCAGTGCCAATAAATTGTTCTCTGTTATTTCCAGTATGATGAGCTGGTCCCTGCTTCTCTCACTACGAAGTACGGAGGGTTTTACATCAACTCGGGAACGCTGCAGTTCCGGCAGGCCTCTGAGTCTGAGGATGACTATGTCAAAGAGAAGAAGAAGAAGTGTCCCAAGGTCAGCAAGGCAGCTTTCTCAATTTTTTCCTCTGTTACAGCTCAGAGCTTGCTGCATGAAAGTGTGTTGACATCCAGAGTGGGAGAGATTTGTGACTTGGTGTGGACAGAACAGGGATGAGCACTTGAAATCCCAGTGTGTCCTAAAATTTCTTAGTAAAATGAAGCATGTCTGGCATGGATAAGACTCTGGTGGGGTTACCTGGTTCCTGGAGCAGAGGTGACAGCAGCTCCCTGTCACCCTGGAAGTCACAGCGTTATGGGGGTGCTGTCAAATGCTGAAGGCAACACGTGCCAGAACCATGGTGAAGGATGTAGGGGGGTTGGGTTAATGAGTTCTGTGTTTTCACATTCTTGGGAAAGGTCCCAGAGTGGCTCTAGGAGTGCTGGTGATGTTGTGGGAAACTCTGATTGTGACTCGTTTTTAACCCCTGCAGAAGCGGAAGTTGAAAGATGGGGGTGAAAAAATAAAGAAGAAGAAGAAGGATGATTCTTACGACAAGGAAAAGAAATCGAAGAAGTCCAAGTTTCCAAAAGCTGGGTAAGGAGGGGAGGAGGGAATTCTTGCTGCTCAGCGCCTTGTTTCAGGGTTCCAGGTGGCTGCAGTAGGAACGTGTTGCAGTGTGGGGTGGCTCCAATGCACATTGCAAACGCCAGCAGGAAAAGCCCTGTTGCTTCCAAAGTGGGACAGAAAGGCAGGGGATGATCAGGGAAGGAGCACAGCTCCACAGCAGCAGTGTCTGAGCAAAGGGGGGCACAGCTGGCTGCAGGAGTGGTGTTTCTGGAGCTCTGTTTAGGCACTGACAGTGGGAATGGATATGGGGAGTAGAGAGAAAGATAACAACTGTTGGGACAAAGCTGTGGGAGGAAAGGCAGGTGGGAAGGGCTTGGACTCGGGGCTGTACAAGTGTCAGACTGGCAGGGAGGGAAAGGTTACAA
Organism: Edolisoma coerulescens; assembly: GCA_013397115.1. Classification (NCBI taxonomy): domain Eukaryota; kingdom Metazoa; phylum Chordata; class Aves; order Passeriformes; family Campephagidae; genus Edolisoma; species Edolisoma coerulescens. The sequence goes on along the minus strand of VWZW01005276.1, from coordinate 167,018 downwards.
GGCAGGCTGTGTTACTGCTCTCTCTGGGCAATCCTTTGTACTCCTGCCCAAAGTATTTCTTGGATGAGTGCTCAGCTCTTTTATAGCTTTTGGGCTGTAAAAATGGAATGGTTTTTCTTTTTGTTCTGAGTCATGTGCTGTAGCTCTGTCCTTGCTTTTGTCTGCCTGGCCTGTTTCTTTCAGTATCTATATCTTTTGCTTTTCACTCATTTCCCATGTTTTCTTCTTATGTTTTTTCCTTCTTCCTTTAATTATTCTTTGTAGTTTATTTTTTCCTGCATGGATCTGCTTTTGGGCAGCAGCAAATCATATGTCTGACATGGTATCATCAGTGTGTGATTCCTTCCAAGTGAGCAAGGAAAGGAATTTGCTCTCCTGGTTTTAACACAGCAGAAAGCTTCACACTAACTCAGTCCTGCCTCAGTTCCTCTGTACTAATTGTGCATTTCCCAACCTTCCTTGCTGGAATAACAGTAATACCATGTAGCTGAATGAAAGCAGAGCTCTGTGGAGGTGGTTTAAGCCCCAGCACCTCTCTGCAGTGAGTCAGGACAGCCTTCTCTGAGCTGAACAGGCAGAACCTTAAGACTTTCAGAAGCTGTAAAATACTTTTTCTGGTGTGACTGGTTAAGGGGCTAAGACTTTCCAGGGAATTGTGCCTGAAGTGAACTGGGGGGAAGGGACCCTCTCTGCTCCTTGACCTTGTATTCAGTTCCCTTTCCCCCTCCATGCTTTGTTTGCAGCTTCACAGCATTAAATGCAAGTAAGGAGAAGAAGAAGAAGAAATACTCTGGAGCTCTCAGCGTCAAGGAGATGCTGAAGAAGTTTCAGAAGGAGAAGGATGCTCAGAAGAAAAAAGATGAAGAGCAGAAAGTGATGACTCCTTCCCCAGCAGACCCTGCAGCCCCAAGGGAGGCAGAGGCCATGGCCGACCCTCTGCTCTCGCTCTTCGGCCACGCCAGTGACAGTGACCTGCTCCAGGCAGCCACAGCCATGGACTCCCTGAGTGACCTGGACCTGGAGCGGCTCCTCAGCGAGTCCCCGGAGGGCAGCCCCTTCCCTGAGGTGGAGGATGGCAGCGACCCTGGTGGCACGGGCTCGGAGCAGGAGTTCAAGCAGCCACCATCCCTCCCGGAAGGGCTGCCAGCGCCCCTGGAGAAACGGATCAAGGAATTGGCTCAGGTACAGCAGCTCCTGGGGGCAGTGGGGCTGGTGGTCACTGGAGGGGGACAGCTCTGCTGGGTGTGTGTGGCAGCACCCAGGGACAGAGCACATTCCAGTGGGGGAGTTTCTCAGTGCCGCTGGGATCACACCCTTGTGTCACCCGGTTTCCTCTAAGTCATTTCTTTGAAGGCCCAGATGTCAAGTGATGTCCAAGCCCTGGACCTTGTTACCCACTGAAGGTAACGCTCCAGGTCACACCCGATCAGGATTCCTCCTTTACTCCTCTTGGCAAAGTATGGACCTGATGCAAGAAGTAATTTCCAAAGTCAGTTTGACATGAATGAACTGAAATGTGAATTACTGAGGCTGGTTTGGGCTGGGATGGAGTTAATTTTCCCCACAGTGGCTGGTATAGGTCTGATTTGGGATTGTGCTGTAAAGAGAGCTGATAACCCAGGGATGTTTTTGTTATTGCTGAGCAGGGGGTGCTCACCCAGTGCCAAGGCCATTGCTGCTCCTCACCCCACACTGCCAGCGAGGGGCTGGGGGGCATGAGGAGCTGGGAGGGGACACAGCCAGCACAGCTGATCCCAGCAGGGATATCCCAGACCATGGGGGGTGATGCTCGGTATGTAAAACTTGGGGAAGAAGAAGGAAGAGGGCGATGTTTGGAGTGATGGCATTTGTCTTCCCAAGGAGCTGTTACACGTGATGGAGCCCTGCTGTCCTGGGGATGGCTGAACACCTGCCTGGCCATGGGAAGTGGGGAATGAATTCATTGTTTCACTTTGCTTGTATGGCTTTTGCTTTCCCTGTTACACTGTGCTTATCTCAGCCCACGAGTTTTCTCACTTTCACCCTTGTGATTTCCTGCCCCATCCCACCTGGATGAGGGAGCAAGCAACTGTGTGGGGCTGAGTTGCAGGCTGGGGTTAAACCCTGACAAGGACAAATTCCACCATAATATTTTTAACGTGCTGTGCTGGTCAGGGCAGGGAAGGCGTGCACAGTGTTCTGTGTGTAAAATCAGAGGGTGCAGCTGGAAAGCATTGCCACAGTTCCACAGTGTGAGAAGGCCTGGAAAGCCCTGTAGATGGGGCTTGAGGATTTTTTAGAACCATTTCCATGTCATACCCAGGCACATCCTTCACTGAAGCTTGGGTACCACGCTGGAGCTGCACCAATTTGGCAATTTGAGTCCTTTACCCATTTTTAACATCTCGTTGTTGGGGTACCATTTAGGGAGTGGAATATATTAATGTCTGTGTGTTTTCACCAGTAGCTCCTCCTGCAGCTGGACTCCTGTGGTACTCACCCATCTTCAGAATGTTTTGTGCTTTGGGAAGCTCCAGTGTGTTTTGGGGAAGGAAAACATTGGGTGCTGGTCAGGGATCTCTTCCTGGCATGTCAAAGTGTGCTTTCAGCCTTGTGGTATAAGGGCTGTCACCATCAGCCTGTCAACAAGTGCTGGGAGGTTTTGTTCCTGCTGCTGGTGTGGTTTTAAACATTCATTTTAAGTCATAAACATGGCCTTGGAGCTCTGTGGTGATTCTGCCTCCTGGGGCACCTCGGTTTCAAGCACCTCTTACTTAAGTAAGAGATGCTGAGTAACTCCTGTTACTGAAGATAAGTTGCTCTTAGAGAACTGTTCTGCTGAGTTGTGCAGGGGGGGTGAGCAGATGGGAGGGGAGGAGGAATTGAAGAAAGTATTGCCACAGCTGATAAAAATAATGGGCTCTTGGTGGATGTTTCTGTTTCAGAAAGCACCAAAATAGCTGTTTCTGACTCTGTCTGAGTTAAAGGAGAATATTTTGGAAGTTCCATGATATCAGGTTAATTGTTATGGTGTTGTGAAACAGTTTAAAAGCAGAGTCCCCACTGGTTCTCCTGCTTAGATTTTCCTCCTGCTGTGTGTCTTGTTGCTGGATTGTGGATGTTAAGAAAAGAAACAAACTGAAGCCTCTGGGTCAGTTAGGATTTTGGGATGTGGACTCAGGTGGGAATGAAGAGGTGCTGTACCTCTGCCTGAGAGCCAAGTCTCTTCATCCCAGAGATGGGAGCATCTCCTGAGTTAAATGGAGCCTCCAGGCATTTCCTCTTCTACTTGAACTGCTTTGACTTTAACCCTCTCCTTCCTAAATAATTTTCCTGTTGAGGATTCTCCTTAGCATTGAGCCTTCTCCTTTGATATCACCAGCTGTCTGTGACCTGCTGCTGGCAGGGAGGAATGTTCACCTTCTGGGCATAAATTAATTGCTTGCCTGCCTCAACTTTGGAGTGGTAAATCATGGGATTTCAAAATCCTCTCCTGGTCTCCTTTCCCGTGCAAGGAGTCACTAACTCATTGTGGTGCCTTGTGCCAAATCCCAGTTTTGTTTATATCTCCACTCAGAAAAAACTGAAAGCTCTTGGCAATTTGCTACTATCTCATTCATCTCTTGGAATTATTTTCCTGCTGGACATATTTTTCATGGGTGTGATGTTTTTGGGCAGCGCTTTGTAAGCTGCAGTCATAACTCAGGAAGCTTCCTGAACAGGACTTTTTTTTTTTGTTTCCATGGTGTTGACTGGGAATAACACATCCCCTGTGGCTATGACTCTTCTTTGTTGGTTTCTTGGCTTAGTTTCCAGATTGATCTAGAAAACTTGGTGATAAGTCTCCTCAACCTTCCTTAGATGGGATTAGGATGAGCTTCCCTGGTCCAGGGACAAGCTCTGCGCTCATATTCCTCAATCTACTGAGAAGTTAAAACCAGGCCCTGATGCTGTTGTTCTCCCCATGGCGAGCTTGCCAAAGAAGCCACCAAGCCGTGTCCTTTGTCCCATTTAACAGAGGAATCTTCACTCCAGAGTGGTCACTCCAGTGCATCTGGAGGGGAGAATCCAGACTGGGAAGGTCACAAGGTGTGCAGGACATGGTGTTACCAGGTCAGGCAGGGTTGGACTTGAAGTGGGGAGGTGTGAGAGGACAGGGCACCTCTGCTGTAACAGAGTTTATGTAATAAAACTGTGCCTTGTTTTGCAGTAATTCCGTGCTGTTTTAGAAGACACTTGGTTGCTTGTGCCAGCTGTGAGCTGCTGATGATTTGTGTTATTTGCTGACTTGCAGGCTGCCAGAGCTGCTGAGGGAGAAGGCAAGCAGAGATTCTTCACTCAGGACATCAACAACATCATACTGGAGTAAGTGCTGCCAGCAGAGAGGTGTGGGAAAGGAGAGCATTAGGCAGAGCATTTTTGGTAAATTCAGGAGCAGGTTCAGCAGGAATTGTGGGGTTGTCCTTGTACAGGTCTTCCAGGCAGAACATGCCCAGAATAACATGGAAATCCCCTAGAAATGGCTTTCAGTTGAAATATGATGAGGTAGCAGAATGTTGGAGGGGGTGTATCCAGGCCTCCTGTTCTCAAAATGCTGCCTGATATTTATTTGCCTAAATTTGGTCACTTGCCCTGTGAGTTTGGATTGATGCAGGACCAGGAAATCTCTCCCTGTGAGAGATGTCAGGCAGGTTTTTGCTACTTAACTTATATGCTATATGGAATTGTTTAGAACTGGGATAAGGCTGCTGTGTTCAACTGGTTCTCTGGGAAAACTGGAGGAATTCCATTCCTGCTCTGTGTTTTTGAGGCCCCAAATTACAGAGTGCCAGTATTGCTCAGGCAGCTGCAGATAATGGCTTCATTCTTCTGCCAGTGCCTGGAGAGGGCTGGTGAATGCACAGGGCTTTGTGATCAGTGCAATAATACTGACACCCAGGCTTTAATTTCATTAAGGTTTATCCAGGCACTTGCAGGGAACTGCCAAGGGGAGGTTTGGGACTCTGCTTCCCTCTCATTTCCAGGGCTGATTACTACCTTCCAGCATTCTAGTGCTGGCTGCACAAACAGTCCCTCTCTGGTGTCAGACTCATCACTTCAGCCTCATTCAGAGGAGATTTAGACAGATTTGTACAATTTTGCTGTACAGTTTGGATCGGGCCAACCCCAGACGTGAATATAGACTGGGAGAAGAACTCACTGAAAGCAGCTCTGGGAGAAGGATTTGGGGTGTTGGTGGGTGAGAGGCTGGACATGCTCCCCGCTGTGTGCACCCAGAACCCCCCTGTGCTGGGCTGAGCCCCAGCGTGGGCAGCAGGGGAGGGGGGGATTCTGCCCCCTCAGGTGAGACCCCACCTGCAGAGCTGCCTCCAGCCCTGGGGCCAGCATCAGAAGGACGTGGAGCTGCTGGAGAGAGTCCAGAGGAGGCCATGGGGATGCTCCAAGAGCTGGAGCCCCTCTGCTGTGGAGCCAGGCTGGGAGAGCTGGGGGTGCTCACCTGGAGAAGAGAAGGCTCCAGGGACACCTCAGAGCCCCTTCCAGGGCCTAAGGGGGCTCCAGGAGAGCTGGAGAGGGACTTGGGGCAAGGGATGGAGAGACAGGACAAGGGGGAATGGCTTCCCACTGGCAGAGGGCAGGGTTAGATGGGATATTGGGAAGGAATTCTTGGTTGGGAGGGTGGGGAGGCCCTGGCACAGGGTGCCCAGAGAAGCTGGGGCTGCCCCTGGATCCCTGGCAGTGTCCAAGGCCAGGTTGGACAGGGCTTGGAGCAGCCTGGGCTAGTGGAAGGTGTCCCTGCCCATGGCAGGGAGATGGAACAAGATGAGCTTTATGGTCCCTCCCAACACAAAGTGTTCAGTGACTTTGATGATAGTGATGATGAATCACTTGGGGTTTTTTACACTTTCTGACACCGAGAGGCGGCTTAAAAAGCCAGGCCCCTAAGTTCTGTTTAACTGTGTAGATGGGTTTGGCACACTCTGATCTCTCTCATCTACTCACTTGGAAGTTGAAACCCAAGGGATAAAGTTTGATTTTGTATTGTCCTGAGTTCTACTGCCATAGCATCTGACATAACCAGTGTGCACTTCCCCTCTCATTGCCTGACCCTCCTGCATTCAGCTGCCAGGGAGAGCTGCAGAACAGATGAGACTGCTGACTTCCATTTGTTCCTTCTCCAGCTCCTCCCGGACCAGATTCAAAGCACAGCTTGGGATAAAATCCATTGATCCTAGAACCCAAAGAACCTTCACGCAGTGTGCCTTGTCCTTTGTCCCTCTCTCCCTTCTCCAGCTCCCCTCAGAGTTGCCCTGGTTGCCCAGAGGATCGCTGTCAGGCCCTGCTAATGCTGTGTTTGTGTCCCCAGCATCGAGCTGCAGACGCGGGAGCTGAGCAGCCAGGTGCGCTCGGGGGTCTATGCCCACCTGGCCGCCTTCTTCCCCTGCAGCAAGGACACCCTGCTCAAGCGAGCCCGCCGGCTCTACCTCTACGAGCAGGTGAGGGAAGCTGCCAGCACAGCCCTGTGTGTGTGGTGCCCCTGGCGTGCACAGTGTGGCTGGTGTCCCCAAACGGGCAGTGTCCTCCATGGGGCACCATCCCTGGCACGGTGGCTGGGGTGGGTGTGGAATTGGCTGGATTTTGGTGTCCCAGCCATGTGGAGCTTCAGGGTGCTCTGTGCTTGTTCCAGGGTGGCCGACTGAAGGAGCCTCTGCAGAAGCTGAAGGAAGCCATTGGAAGGGCCATGCCAGAGCAGGTGGCCAAGTACCAGGAGGAATGCCAAGCCCATACTCAGGCCAAGTTTGCCAAGTAAGCTCGTCGTTTGCTCGTTCCCCAGCAGCCTCCCTGTGGCCTGGAGGCTGCTCTCCTGAAGTTTATCACCTCTTTTTGTTCCGTAGGCTAAATTTGCTGATGGGCATTGATTGGCCTAATTGAGCTGTGTGTGTTCTTTGTGTTGTCTGTGGCGATGCCAGCTACAGCAGCACTGATGGGACCAGAGCTTGGCTGAGGGTTTTGTGTGTGCAGGCGTGTCCTTAGGAACATGGCAACCTGGGAACAGTCAGGCTGGATTAGTTCCATCATCTCTATTACAAAATATTGGGAGATTTCTTAACCTTGAGCCCATAGCTCAGCTTGCACCCTAAGCCAGAAATTGCTGATATTGAGACCTCTGAGCAGTGCTGTTCAGAGATACTTAATCCTCCCCTTGAACCTGCAGGACAATCACTTCCACATTTTCTGTCTCCATTTTAGGATGCTGGAAGAGGAAAAGGACAAAGAGCAGCGAGTTTGTTCTGATGATGACGAGGATGAAGAAAAGGGAGGGAAGCGCGTCGCGGGCCCGCGGAAGAAATTCCAGTGGAATGATGAAATCAGGTTTGAATAACTCAGATATTAAGCAAACCCATGAGCTGTCTCACTCTTTGCAGTTGGCAGTGAAGCATTTTGGTGTCCGTGTCTTGTTTTCAGAGCAGTGCTGATCACCTGTAGGAACGGTCAGCTTGGAGGCTCGTGGCGCATGGTGCTGTTTATGGAAGCCACTACTGCATTTATTACATCTCACCCTGAAGCTGATTTCAGGCCCAGGCTAACTCTGAGAGAAATGCTGAGAAGCCTCTGTGCAGAGTCCAAAAGAGAGAGTCAGATCTTTGGGAACAGAAGGGATTCAGCTGAATTGCTGACATCCTCCAGCCCAGACTCTTAACACGCCCAGGTTCTGGTTGTGAAAGCAGTTGAAGCTGTTGGGTTTTGCTGCCCCCGGCACCTGGGGGGGGGCTGACAGAGAAGGGAGTGCTGAGAACCAGGGAGAGTGACAAAGGGGAAAAGGAAAATCAGTCCTGCTGTCTTTTTCTTCTTATTCTGGAACAAGTCAATTTGTGCTGCTGATTCATTTAGGACACAGCCAGCTTTGCTTCCTGCCTTCTCCTTGCTGAGGGGTTCAGTTCTGTGGTTGTTACTGGTGCCTCTGGCTCTGGCACTGGTTTGCTACCTCAGCTGTTTCAGGAGATTACACTGGGAAGGGGTAACAAGACTTTTCTCCCTGGTGTATCCATGTGTGTGCACACAGAGCACGGAATGTGCCCTTCCCTTCCCCGTTCTTGGGGAGGCAGTGCAGGGTTGTATTAGTAGGAGCCAGGTGTGTCTTGATGTGTTTATCCAGCCTGGATAAAGAGGATGATCTCCAAGTGAGAAAGGTCAATCTGCGTAACTGTATCTGAAATCTTCCTGTTCCTCAGGGAGCTGCTTTGCCACTTGGTGAAGATTAAGTTGGATGGTTATGACCTTGACAAGAATAAGGCTCAGTCCCTAGAGGATTATGTGAAGACCTTCCTAGAAGGAGAGGTGAAGCCCCTTTGGCCAAAAGGCTGGATGCAGGCCAGGTGAGCAAGAATCAAGGGATTCCTTGTCCCAATGGACCTGGGAAGGTCGTTAGTCCTGCCCTTTCTCAGGGAATGGCTGGCTTCAGAGTTAGATCAGAGTGCTCAGGGCTTTGGCATGTGGAATTTTGGAAATTCCCAAGGATGGAGAGAGATTACCACAGCATCTCTGGGCTCCTGTTCTGGTACTTGATCGCTCTTCATGAAATCTTTTCTCCTTATTTCCAATAAGAATTCCCCTTGCTGCACTGAACTGAATATTCCCTGCTTTTGTTTTTCACTGTGCGCCTTTGAGAAAGGTCTGGCTCCATCTTGTTCGTGTCTCCCTGTCCCCACCACTCTTTAGGTAGTGGAAAACTTCCATTAGACTCCTCCTGGGGGCTTCTCATTTTCCAGGCTGAGGAAACCCAGTTCCTTCCACCTCTCCTTGGCTGTCACGTGCCCCTGTTCCATGGGCTGTCTCCCTTTTGTTGGCATCTCTCTTGTATTGTGGGGACCCTGAAACTGGATCTGTGTCCAGATGTGCCCTCGCAGGTGCTGAACAGGGGATGTTTGCTCTCAGCAGGGCACCTTTGCAGCAGTGGCTCCCCTTCAGCTTGCCCCCCAGGACCCCCAGGTCCTTTCCTGCCCAGCAGCTGCCCAGGGTTATTCCATCCCGGCTGCAGGACTTGGTGCTGGATTTCATTGAGCTTCACAAGGTTTGTGTTGGTCCCTTTCTCCAGCCTGGGAAGGGCCCTGTGAATGGCAGCCCTGCCCTCCAGCATATTCTTTCCCCTCCCTCTGTCCCTTCTCACTTCACAAACGTCCTGAGTGCAGTCAGCACTGTAAATGGCAGTGCTGAGTAGCCTTGGTCCTGTGTTGATGTCAGACATGCCACTGGCAGGTAGAACTGGCACTGAGGTCAGGCCCACGGGCCAGTCTGTGCTTTCTTGGCTCTGTATTACAAAGGATCACTTTATAATCACAAAGGATGCATTTTCCAGACACTTTGGGAAGTCTTCTCTGGAGTATTCCCAAAAGAAGGCAAAGCAGGAAAGTTTTAGGGGCTTATTAGCGTTAGTAGAATTTGGTGTGGTTTCTGTACCCTCACTGCTGTTTCCTGCTCTTTCCCACTCTCCATCATCCCTGCCCTTGAGCTGGCAGTGGCAGAGAGCCACACAAATGGCAGAGTCCTTCTGCTGGGACTGTCACCACCTTCTGGCCTGCTTTGTTTTGCTCAGTACTTTTAAAGAAAGGACAACTCTGCAGTCTTCCTTCTGGAGGCTTTAAGGTTCCTTCCAAGCCAACCTGTTCCATGATCTGTCTCTTTGCATTTCATGAGCTGGGCAGTGCTGTCTTCTCTCTGCTGAATTTGCTTTCTGGGTGTCGGGATAAAGGAAGATGCAGGTGGCAGTTCCTAAGAGCAGTAAGTATGAGCAGCACATCACAGATCCACTTGCAAAGGTCCATGGCTGTTGCAGTTGCATGTGCACGGGAAGCTCAGTGCTGAGCATGGTTGTAGTGTGGTGGTGCAGGAGCTGAAAGATGGCATTAGGAGGTGGGGGAAGATTCCTACTTAGTTAATGAAGATATACCCAGCCTGAGGGTCTTAGCTTGCCAAGTTTTAAAAACTTTTCTTTGAATAAAAGGAAATTAAAATCTTTAACTCTGAGTTTGATGGTGAAACTGTTGTTGGGCATTCAGGTGTTCACCCAAGACTCAGTGTAGGAGGCACTTCCAGTGGAATTAAGTACAGAATGACTCAGTAAAAGTGGGTTTCCTGGTTGCTTTCCTATGGCTCAAGGACAATGGTTTCTCCTGCTGGGACTTGGCGTTGGACTTGATCTTTCTGGGTCCCATCCAACTCAATATATTCTCTGACTTGATGATTTAAAGGCAGAGGGTAGAGTGACAGCCACAGGGAGGGATTGGTGGCTCTAGGAAAACTGTAACGATTTTATGGATAAGTCAGCTTGATTTGCTGTCATCATGATCTCAGAAGTTCATCTGTAAGAGGAACTTGAAGGTGTACAGAGCAGCAATTCTGTGTATGAGTTAGAGAGGCCCTGCCATGAGTCTGTTCCCTCCATTAACGCTAGGAGATGATTAACAGAATATTTGGTTAACATAAGCTTGCTTTTTAAGAGAAAAAGGATGACAAAAGTCTGTTAATACCAGCCAGGAGTCACATGCCATGTGCCAGTACTGAAGGAATGTTTCTAACTCCTCCCTGACATGTAAGAAGGCAGCTGAGTGGCAGCTGGTTTGGGTCAGAGAGTGTTAGTGGGAGACTCTGGTTTACCCTCAGTAGTGCAGGACTTTGGTCTGTGCTTAGTCAGTTCTTCCAGAAAGGGTTGTGATGTACAGAGTCACCTCAGCTCTTGGCTGGGGACACAAAGGCAACACAGACCCTTCTCTCCTTCATTGCTGTGTGAGAGGCACGGGAAGGGAACTTTCTCCCTGGAAGCTGAAGAGCTCTTGGATGATCTCGGGCAGCAGGAATGCCCTGAGTGATGTCCCTGCCTCTCCAGTTGGCTTTTTAAGCTGGCAGAGCTTTTTCCTTAGGTATTGTCCAACCACTGCCTTAATGGCCTTTCCAGTGCCTACCAGCATTGCTCCCCAGAGAGAGAATTGTGTGGGGCAGCTCAGGAGGATCTTCCTGGAAAAGGGCTGAATATTTGTTTGCGCTCTGTGGTTTCAATTTCACTAAGTCCCCTGCTGTACTGTGCAGCTCTGTCTCCAGTGATCCCAGCTGCTCTACTGGGTCTTGCTGGATGTCACTTCTCATTGCTCTCTTCCCTTCTTAGGACACTGTTTAAGGAGAGCAGGCGTGTACACGGACACCTCACATCAGTCCTGTGAGTATCACAGCATTCCTTTGGAGTGAAAACTGGTGATCTCCATTCCCTGGGGCCTGGGGGGATCACGCAGGAGCACCTGAGCTTGCTTGGCTCCCACCGCGTGATCGGCACTGCTTCTTTGGGGAGGTCTAGGGAGAGCAGTTGTTTGTGTGTGACGTCTCCCAACACTTTCCTGAGGTGCTTTAGCCTTCAGTAAGCTCAAAAATAAGAACTTTGAAGCCAGGTTGCCCCCTGGTTCAACAGCCTTGAGTCAGGCCTCTGTGCTGGGCCTGGCAGGCACAGGGAGGTAAAGTGGAGTGTGATTATTGCTGCCTGTTCAGTTGGTCCTCACTGGATTCTGGATTCCCTCTTTCTTGTTGCCTGGTTCAAGGAGGGACACAATGAACTCAGACTGGTGAAGGTGGGTGCAACAGGCTGGTGGGTGGCAAACCAAGAGCCATCAGAATCCAGCTGGGCAGGGGCTTTAATCCAAAGGGTCTCATGGATCTTGCTGGTGGTTGGTAATAGATGAGGACATGGATTTAGGCTGGTGTCTGTTTGGCAGACAGTCGTGTTCTTGGTGCTGGATGAGTGAGGGGAAGTGTGAGAAACACTATGGAATAGGGTGTAGAGTCATCCTTCCCTCAGCCACACCACCCAGCAGCTCAGGGATGTCTTGTACCAGAGATGCATCTGACCATCTGATCTATTCTCGGGGAGTTTGGCAGATGCTTTTGCATCCTTGGCTTCTTCTGGGAACCCAAAAGAAAGGTGTAACTTCTGCAGAACAGTCTCTGTGCCAGTTTCTCTCTGGGTGCTGCTGTAGGAGGGCAACAGTGGGGTCCTGCAGCTGAGGCAGGATGTGTGTGTGGGTGTTTCACTGCTCTGCTGCCATTCCAAGACTCTGCTCCACTCTCTAATCCACTCCCTGTGTGTGAGTTGGGGCTTCCAAGAGCAGCGACCAAATGTCATGTGGTTTTGAATCCTAGCAACCTGAGATGCTGCCTCTGTTCCCTGCAAAGACTCAGTGGATCATCTCTAACAGGGCCCAGGTGTGCTCCCTAGCTGGTTCCTTCCCTGGGGGCATTCACTGAGCCACATTTCTCTTGTCTTCCTCCAAACAGGGCAAAGAAGAAAGTTATAGCTCCTGCTAAGGTGAAAGTGAAGGTGAGTTCTGTTTTCTGGTTCTCATGGTTGGTATGTGCCAAAAGCCAAGTGACTGCCATCCTGAATCCTGTGTTTGAGTTTTGTATCTGTACATTAGCTACTGTGAAATGGCTCTGCTCAGTATTTGGCTTGGAAAAAACAACTGGAACAGCCGCTAAAATTGATGGCAGTGGCAGTTGGGAGGGAAGTGGGGGCTCACAGGCACAGAATGTGTGTATCCTGCCTTTTATCCCCAAATTGTGAACCCTGTCTCTGTTCTGACTGTGCCTTCTCCTTTGGTGTTGTTCCAGGACTCTTCCTGCAAGCCAGACAAGAAGCTGTCAGTGTCCGTCCCTTCCCTGCACTCGAGCAGCACCTTGGCCATGTCCTCAGAGCCCCAGGGAGGAGCCCTGGGCATCAGTGCCCAAACTAGGGAACTTTTGTCCCTTGGGACAGCCCAAGCTGCCAGCAGCACTGCCACTCCTGCCACCTTCAAGGATGACTCCTTGGATGAGGACTTGATTCACAACCCCACCTCCTCCCTGGAAGCAGTGTCCAAGGAACTGGCTGTGCTGAACAGCAGGGCAGGAGGGAGCCCTGACTTTACTCTTCCTGCAGCTCCAAAAGCTCCACCAGAGAAGATCCCAACTCTTGCATCCTCAGAGGAGAAGAGGACATTTCCAAAGCCCAACCCTGCCCCTACATCATCCTCTGGTTCCCTCCAGTCTCCTCTAAACTTCCTAGCTGAGCAGGCCCTGGCATTGGGCCAGTCTTCTCAAGACAAGAAGATAGAGAACTCTAATTACAAAGAGCATTCCTGCCAAGTCTCCCCCAGCAAAATCCTTCCTGATGCCCACCAGGCTAAGCAGAAGCACCACAGCCTGGTCAGGCCAGGCCACGGGCCCCCGGCCTCGGTGCCGGTGCCAGGCTCTCAGGTGAAGGTGTTCCACCCTGGTGCTCAGCTCCAGAAAACCTTCACCTCCCCAGCTCCCTTTGTCAAACTGCAGAATCCCAAGTCCTCCACCCCTCTGCCCCAGCGCTCCCTCCTCCAGCAGGTCAAGTCATCAACCAAAGCTCAGAGCTTCCATTCCTCAACGTCCCCAAGCAGCACCCAAAACTCCAGCAGCTCCCACAAGAGCCAAGGCTCGTCCTCATCATCTCTCAGCTACGCTGGGAAGCACTCGAGTGGCTCCGGCTCTTCAGGACAATCTTACAAATCGCCTTTCGTTGCTGGGTCCCTCTCCAAGCACGGGGCTTCTTCCAGCAGCTCCTCCTCTGGAGCTTCTGCAAACCAGGGCAGCTCCTCTGGGACTTTGCTTCCCAGCGTTCCGGCCCCTTCCCCGGGCTCGGCCTCCAGCCGCCCGGCCTCCGGCTCCTCCGTGAAGAAAACTCCCGTTTCCCAGAAGCTGACCCTGGTGGCTCCTCCCGGAGGCTCCAATGGAGATTCCAGTGGGGGTACCCAGGGGGTGGCCAAGTTGCTGACCTCGTCCCTAAAGCCAGCTGTGGTCAGCAGCACCGCAGCCTCTACCTCTGTGCCGGTAAGGGGGCAGTGCTGGCAGCTCCTGCCTTGTTCACAACTGCCCTAAAGGGGGCACTTCACAAGCAATTTCTGAAGTTCTTGAATGACTGACTGGGTTTTGGCTGCTTTAGGCTAGAAAGTTGTGGCCTTTGCCCTGGGCTTGCCCTCCAGAATTCCAGCTTTCATTTTCAGCTTAAAGTAACCACTAAGCTGAATACTGTGCTGCCTTCCAAAGGGCGATTTTTGCCCAGGCTATGTGATGGTCCTGCCCTGGCTCTGGGAGTTATGGGGACAGTAGGGCTCCCATTTGGATTAAGAGAAAGTGCAGTAAGGTAATTTATCACAAGACATAAAATTCATTGCATAAACTAAAAGTACAATGATGAATTTGTTATTAATTAGATCTACAAACTCAACCTTCTTTAAATTATTGCAAGTCATTTTAGTATTATTGCCACTTTTGTCATGACTGGCCCATAGAATAAATAACCTGTGGTCATAGAACCATGGAATCATTCAGGTTGGAAAAGCCTGCTAAGATCATTGAGTCCAACCATTCCCCCAGCACTGCCAAGGCCACCTCTAACCCATGTCCCCAAGTGCCACATCTACACGGCTTTTAAATCCCTCCAGGGATGGGGACTCCACCACTGCCCTGGGCAGCTGTGCCAGTGTCTGACCACCCCTTCCATGAAGAAATTTTCCCAATATTTGTTGGGATAGAACATTTCAGGAAGGACTCCTGGGTTGTCAGGACAGACTTATGTTATTATAATATTGTATTACTTAATGGTATAAGGGGCTTAATCTTTATCTATAGCAAAAAAGTAATAGTTCCTAATGTTGGCTGCTCATCCCTGCCTTCCTTTGTGGTCCATGGAAAGAGCTGGGAAATTCAATGAGTATATTTAAATGGAAACCATGTACTGCTCAGCTCATCTGTTACGGAGCTAGAGAGCTGGGAAAGCAGCCACCCTAGTGGTGCCTGTCTCCATGAGAGAGATCCTAAATAACATCGTGGGGTACCTTGGTGCCTGGAGTTGTCAGCAGTGTGTGCTGCCATGAGTAGGAAGCATCCCCCCTGGAACTCACAGGCGGTGTGGAAACTTCTCCTCTGCCTGATGGAGGCACAATTCCAGAGCAAGGGAGTCATGGAGGCAAGTCCAGCATGGCCACATTCAGAAGAGCTGGCTTGCCAATGTCCATCTGCAGATGGCCTCGAGCGTTGGCACCTCTTGGGCCCTGGCTGGGAGGGTGCTTTTTCTGAGGGGGAATTCTTGAGCATTCCATGTTTTGCAGACGTGTAAGTATGAATGATGATGCTGTGCCTTGGTTTTCCCTCTCCTGACTGACCTTTTCCATTGCTTTGCAGAAAGGAACTAGTGGAGCTGTGCTGCTAACGAGTTCTTCCTCCTTAAGTGTACTGGCTCCATCCTACAAGTCCAACAACCCAAAGCTGCCAGCTGCTCTGAGCTCCACCCCGTTAGGTATTATCTCTCCTATTCATTCTTTCCCTCTCCATGTCATCTCCTTCAGTTCCGACTCCTCCCCAAAAGCAGGAGTTTCCAAGGATGCAATAGTTACGGGACCTGCTCCAGGAACTTTCCACCATGGCCTTGGGCACAGTGAGTATCCTGCTGGTCACATGTGTGTCCCTTGTGCCTGTGCTGTCACATAGAACATCAGTGCTCTGCTGGGCTGGCCCATTGCACACCAGCCCGTCTCTCTGGCTGTTGCTTCATGCTGTGGTCCCTGCTTTTGTATCTCCAGCAGTTGCATTTGGAGAGCCTTGGGCACATCCCTAGAGCTCGCCCAGATGCGCCAATAGCTGGAACCCGAGCTCTGAGCTAACTGCTGCAGCTCCTCTGCTCATTTCTGTCTTGAATGTGTATTTGTTCCTTTTTTCCCCTCTTCTCTCTTTGTTTTTCTCTCTAGGTCTTCTGGCTGGTTTGCACTCCAGCCCCCACCATGCAGCGCCACTCCCACACTCTGCCCTGTCCACTCATTTACCACAGAGTTTGCCAGGTAACTTGTCAGACACTTGTGTTTGTCTTCTGCCTCGTGAATCTCCCTCTATCTCAGCAGATGCTTCCTTCAGGGCTGGAACCGAAGGGGTTGTCCATGTTTTCCAGCTGTGTGGTTGTCACTAAAGCCTCTCTGAGGTGCAGAATGAGGGGCTGGGAGCAACCTGGTCTGGTGGAAGTTGTCCCTGCCCGTGGCAGCGGGTGGAACAGGCTTTAAGGTCCCTTCCAATCAAACCATTCTGGGATTCTGTGATTTCTAGAATGATGAATCCTCAGTGCTTACAGCAACTGTTGATTCCTGGAGATACTCGGAATTATCCTGCCAGGATGAAAGCTGTGCCTGTTTGTGCACAGCCTGCCAGGACTGCCCTGGAATGAATATTCCAGCTCGGTGGAGTTTTGTTCCTGGTGACCTACATAAAATGTGTCAGACCAGACTGTCTTGTGTCTGTGAACTGAGTTAATTGCCAGCATCTCCTTCACAACAAGTTTGTAGTGTAAATGCAGATTACTCCACTTGCTGCTCACAACGTGAGCATTTGGCAGTTAAGCCTGTTCCTGCCCCAGTTTGATGCCTGCAGAAGTGATGCATAAAACAAGAGTTTTCCAAAGGAGAGAAGTAAGGAAAATTGAAATTCAGCGCCAGCAGATCGGGCTTACCTGCTTCAGGGAGCTGCTTATTCCCCTGGTAACTCCTATTTCTGCTTTCTCAGGCGTGTTCTTTAGCACTTGGGTGCAGTTCAGTGCCACTGTCTTAGTACCTGCTCCTGTTGGGATGGTCTTCCTGGGCAATATGAGCCTGATTTAGGAGTGCTAGCCCAATCCTGTCGCTGTGTGCATGGATAACCATGTAGCCTCCTGGAGGAGTCATGGAATAAAATGCCCTTGAGTGCTGAGCACGGTGCTTGTTTGCTGAAGAAAGAAGAGTGCGTTGTGCACTCGTGAAAATGCAAAGAATTGGTTGGGTTTGCTTCCTTTGCTGAAGTGTGAGGTGGGTTGTGCCATGCTAGTCTGGTAGAGGTTCTAGCAGTGATCACTGGCGTGGCAGACCCTTCCCTCCTGTTTGTAAATCACCCTTCCCCGAGAATGAGATCAGGGATTGCACTTTGAACGTGGGTTGTGGAATGGATTCCATGTCACTGAGGAGCAGCTCTGTGTCCCTTTAGTTGAGGGAATTCAGAGCGGTTACTTCACTGTTGTTCATAGGGTTTGTAACAGAAGAATTTTTTTGATGGACTCTTCAGCAGGATGTAGTGCCAGAAGACAAAAGATCACTGAGAATAAGTGAAGGAAAACTGACCATGGATACAGCTTCAGCAAGGACCTGCTTTCTCACTTGGTGTTTTCACTTAAAGATTGGAGATGGAGCTGAGTGCTGCCGTCTCTTGGAACAGCCCAATTTTGGTGTTTTTTAGAAGAACACAGTAGATATTTAAGTGACCCCTATAACCTTAAAATGAATTCCTGTGTTTTGTGGCACAAGCTGTGTTTGGCTGTGCCAACATCTGCCCACAGCTGCATTGCTGTGTGAACGCTGCGAGGTGCGTGGGAGGTTGCTGCAAATGCAAGAGAATGTTGAAGCCTTAAATAAAAGTGCTTTTATATCCATGTTCATCCAAAAGCCTCTGAGCAAAGAGCATCCAGTGTTGCCTGGGTATGGTCGGAGCTGCCATTGCTAGTGGAGGTGCCTGGTGCTGGGGCTGGGAATGTGGTGCTGGATCTGTGGAAATGGGATGTGCTGGGCTGAGCTCTTGCATGCAATGAGCTGTTCTTGGCCTGGAGGAGAAGCTGCTGCTGCACTGCTCGGTGCCACTGCTGCTTAGCTGCACGTCTCAGGACTCCCATTTGTTCATCACAGTCTGAAGTAGTTTTAATTGCTTCTGGAAAACTTTTGCTTCCTTAAACTTCCTTCCTTTTTCTCTCTTCAGTGCATTTTCTCTTTTCTTCCACATCCATTCCTTTTTCTTCCATCAGTGGTGAGATTCCTATGGTTCCTGTTGCTATCAGTGGGCACCTAAAGCCTTCATTTAAAAAGCACCTAATTAAATAATTTTAAAAATTGATAATAAAGCACCTAAAGCCCTACCTGAAAGGAGTTTGTAGGTGAGGGGTTGGCCTCTTCGCCCACACAGCCAGTGAGAGAACAAGAGGAAACAGCCACAAGCTGTGCCGGGGGAAATATAGGTTGGACATCAGGAGGAATTTCTCCATGGAAAGGGTGGTCACGCATTGGAAGGGGCTGCCCAGAGAGGTTTGGAGTCCCTATCCCTGGAGGTGTCCAAGGAAGGCCTGGACATGGCAGTCCATGCTCGGGGCTGCGGACAAGGTGGGGATGGGTCACAAGTTGGACTCCATGGTCTTGGAGGTCTTTTCCAACCTCAGTGATTCTGTGATTACAACAGCAAAAATGTACAACAGGTTCCTTCCAACCATGTGTAGGTGCAAGGCAGCCATACTATGTGTTTCGGGTTCCCTGGAGGAGGAGATGTGGCAGGGTGGATTTAGAGAAGGGCACAGGCTAAGGAGTCCCCTGGCATTTGGAATTGTGCCCTGGGGCTTCTGCTGGGAGCCCACAGAGGACCCTCAGTGCTTCCCTTGTGCCTTCCTTGGAGGCTGGGCTGCTCCCCGTGGGGAGTTGTCTTCAAGCACATCCTCTTCCTCCTGATTCCTTGGTGCTGGGAAGGAAAAGTAGGTCTTTCCCTCCATGCAGAGAGGCCTGGCTGTCCCAGCTGCCCACCCTCCACGGGCTGGTGCTGAACCCCCTTCCCAACTGGTTTTATTTTCTTGCAGATGCTTCTCAGCTTCACGGCAAAGGGTCCAATGCACAGCAGCGCAAGTTGTGACACCTGCGAGGAGGGGAGCTCCAGCATCCATAGGATAAAACCCAGAGGAACAGGACTTTGGATACCAGCTGTGTCTTTTGATTTCTTTTTTTTTTTTTTTCTATTTCCTTTTTTTTTACGACAACTGGAGAGACTGAACTGCAATGAGGAACTCATTGGGGCATCTGCTCAGAGGCTTTCAGAGCTGAGCCCCACACACGGGGCCACCTTGAGCCATGCCCCGATGAGAGGAGCCTTTTGTAGCACTGTTTTATTGCTGCTGCCCTTCCTGCATTCCCTGGCACTGGCAGGAGCTGGAACTCGCAGGGAGGCTCAGGTGGTCCTGCCGTGGATTCCCACTCACCTGTGTCTGTAGCTGCCAAGTACCTCCAAGTCCAGTTACCTCCTTGGTCTCCCTGTGGAGGGTATGAAAGGTGCTTCTTTCTTCTGCTTTGGAGTTACTTGGATAATTCTAGCACTGCCGGTGCTTTCTTGAAGACATTTGAGTAACTTTCCAATTGTACTATAAAACTGTGCTACACTTAATTGGAGGATTTAACATTTCCTGTGTGGTGAATCTGAGGAACCACCTGCTGTTCCCCTGTGGAGGAGAAGGAAGACTCTTTAGAGAGATATATTTAGATGCAGTCATCGACTTTTAGAATTCTACTTTTGAGTTTTTGGATTTTTTTTCCCCTTCAAAGGGATGCTTTTTTCCTGCTCCGTTTTATCCTCATTTGCCATTGAATGCATTGGATTAAATGGGACACTTCTTAGCATGTCACATGGATCGGAAGACATAATTCCAGTGCCTTTTATGGTGGAGCAAGAATGGACTAGTGACACACATTTCAGCCCTATTTCGTGTGCTCCTCAGCCCTTTTTTAATCATTCTGTATTTAAAATGTATTCTGGTTTATTTAATAGAGCTTTTTATGGTNAAAAAAAGGAAAAAGAAAAAAAACAAGCTGCACTGTCTGGACTTCAGTGGTGACCTGGTGACTGAGCACAGTCCCAAATCCAGCAGGAGCACCAGTTCTCATCCCAGTATGTGCAGGCGGGTTCCAGGCCCTCCCCTAAAGCCATTCTTTCCTAGGGTTGCGAGTTAGGATCAATTTGGTGGGCAGAGGGAACGAGCGAGATGAACCGAGGTCACTACCTGTCAAATGAATTCCAGAGAGAAACACTGCTCTCCTCAGTGATACCTGCACCAGGATCGTGTGCTCAGCACAGCTGCAGGAACAGGGACCATCTACAATTGGGGCGTGTCTTTTCTTGTTCATTTTTTAAACTTTTAGACCTAAATACTCCCTCTGAGCATCTCCTTTCAGGCTAAGGGCAGGCTGAGGCTCTACCTGAGCTTTCTGAGGTTTGGTTTCCTACTCTGCCCAGTCTGTCTTCTCTCAGGCCCCCACAGCCACATCCCAGATGTGCAGTGGTAGCGCTGATCCATGTAGAACTTACTAGTATTCCAAGGAAAAGCTTGTAGCTTCCTCCTTGAGCTTTGGGGAAGGACGCTGACCCCAGGATACCAGCAAATGTCTGCTTTAGTTTCCCCTGTTTTTTGTTAAGATCCGAAAAAGACTGTTTTCAATTTGAGCTGATACATAACTGCCCAAGATCAGTGAGTTGATTGTATTTCAAATCAATGGATACAGCTCAGATTTTAAGTCTGTTTACAGAAAATACCTAGGTTGTAGCAAAAGAGCCAAAGACAGAACTCGCGTGGGTAAAACGAAGCACAGCATTTCTTGGTGGACTCTGAGCAGTGGATGTCGCATGGTTCCTGTTGAAGGCCTCATCCTGAGGGGTGCTTGGCGCCTTCGCCTTCCCCTGAGAGCTGAAAGCTTGGGACACCTGGCAGGATAGGGGCTCTCAGCGAGTGACTTGAGGTACTGGTTCTCCTCCCTCTCTTTGCTTTCACTTGAATGCTTCTGCTGGGGAGCCCCCATGTGCGTGGCTGGAGCAGAATGCCCTCCTTCTAGGAATTTAGCGAAGCCTCTTGCCTCAGGGAAATGTTTATGTGGTGGAAATTCTGTGGGATATTTTTTCTTTACATGCGATAATGAATGAGTGAGTGGTGTGGAGCAGAGTGGCAGCAAGGCAGGCCCACACAGAGCAGCTGACGGGGAGCCAGGCTGGCACCTCTGCCTTGGTGAGGCAACTTGCAGCGCTTCCAGGATGGAATGGGGAGGGAAGGCTCCCATGGCACTTACTTGGGGATTGCAGTTCCTTTTGGGTGTAAGAGCTGCAGTTTACTATTCTATTTTTTTTGTGTGTGTTGGGACTGTCTTGCTGATGATGGTGGGGGTGGTATGAAAACTGTTAATCTTGTACAGAACAACTGAATAAATTGTTTCAAACTTTCCAAAACGTGTTTTTTCCCCATCTCCTTACCTCTAGTTCCCTGACTTTGCTTCCAAGAATTTCTCTTGGAGCTTGCATGCTCATCTGTGCCTTGAGTGAGTAATGAATTATTGACTGTTTTAAAGTCTCCTATGTGGTGAGTGAATGGCAGCTCTGTTACAGCTGCTGTAGGGGTAGGAATGTTTCTTCTCATTCCCTGTGCTCCTGCTGGTGCTTGAAGTTGGCCTCTGCTGGAAAGGACATGTGGGTCTCAGACCCTGGAGCACCAGTGTGATCCTCCCTGATCCCTTCATTCACAAAGGTAAAATAGTGGTGTTA
Source organism: Edolisoma coerulescens (assembly GCA_013397115.1). NCBI lineage: Eukaryota > Metazoa > Chordata > Aves > Passeriformes > Campephagidae > Edolisoma > Edolisoma coerulescens. Next base: position 145,652 of record VWZW01005276.1, on the reverse strand, counting down.
ATCCCCAGAGCCAGGAGGGATAAGCAGGAAATGCTTATGACTGCTTTCGTGGACATCAGAGCTCACTGAGGTTCGGGTATTAGCTGACATTCAGGAAAAAGGAATTGAATGGGCTCTGGTACCATCCCAGTGTAATCCACTGTTCTCCAGCACTTGCAGTCAGTCCCACTCTTTAGTGCACTTCACTCCCATCTAATGGTGTTAATTAGTCCCAGCTCCAATGCTGCTCCAGCAATTTCCCCCTTGGAAAAGACCCAACAGCTAAGATGAATAATCGCAGTGTTTTAATTCTGACTCCAAAATGGCAACTTCTTGAGCAGCCAAAGATCAAGAGGCTGCCGTAATTAATAAAGACCAACCACCTTCTGATTGGAACCACTGCATTTTTATTTTGTACTATAAATAGAATTCCCCTCTATTCCCCATTCCCTTACACAAGTAAATGAAACATGTAGCTGCATGTAACTCCATCCAGGAAAACACCAGCACAAACAGCTTTTAACCAGGAGGGAAGGAGCTGTCTGTGGGAGGCCCTCTGCGTTGGGTTCCCTTGCATGCTGTGCACAACCCCTTGTGTCTGGTGGTTCTGCCATCTCTTCGTGTCCTTTTCCTTGACCTCTGTGGTGTGTGAATGCTCCTCCTGGATCACTGGCTAGTGCCATCAAAGTACACCGTCACTCTTCCCCAGCAGCACAGGCACAGAGGTGAACAAAAGGTGGTAGTGGGTCTTGACGTGGTGATTCTGGACTGAAACCTTGGTTTCCACAGAGCTGGTTTTCTCAGAGGACGAGCCCATCATTGAGTCAGTTGTCCACGGTGGGACTGTCTGGCTTATTAACATGCAGCTGATGTAACCAGCTCCTACTGGTCACCTCGGAGTCACCTGGACCTTCAGTCTCTCTCCTGACGTGGCTTCATACACAACTACATGAGTAGAAGTTGAGGAAACTGCAGGTTCTACCGAGTCTTTGGACTTGAGGCACTTCACTGTCCTAAGGCTTTCTGTTGTTTTCTGGTAGGCAAGGAGGAAGAGGGGGAGAAGGTCTGGCAGATGTTTTCCACTACTGGTGGTGTTTTCTGCAGTGTGTGACAGCAAGCAGTGTGGCTGTGTAGCATGGCTGGGGCAGAGGCTGTAGCAGTTTGGAAGACACGAAGGAGGGCAAGGCTTTGCAGTGATCTGGGTGTCTACAAGGTGCTGCAGCTCTGACTGGCTGCTCTTGAAGTAAAGTTTCTAAAGTGGAGCGAGCGCTGTGTAGTTGCTTCCAGACACCAAGACTGCCAGCTCCTGGATAGACATCTCCTTGTTGAGGTAACTGTCGTACTGGGCCATGGTGAGCCTGCCGCTCTTCAGGGCGTCCTCGATGGAGAACTCCCTGCCAGACTTCCTGTCGAGGATCACAGACGATTCCCCGTTGGGACCCTTTATTGAGATCTCCTCCCAGTCACATTCCTGGCTCTTCAGTTTGACAAACAGGCTCCATTCAATGAGGCCAAACACGTGAGCTTCCTCTGGAGACATCTCCTTTCCTGTGTCAGGGTCAATGACCACGATGGAGCGCCTCAGGTGGTTCTCTCTTTGCTCCCTCTTGATAGCCACCGTCTTCAGGCGATTCTGGAGTTGCTCAATCTCTGCATCTTTTTCTCTGGATAACTGCTTCAGATCTTCTAACTCTCTTTCCAAAGCTTGGAACCTGGAATCCAGGTTTATTCCACTGTCCATGTGGGTCATGTTTCTCAAATCCTGAGCTTCTGTTGCAGTGAGTTCAATCTCTGACTGCAGCCTCCTTGTTTCCATTAGCAGGTTCTGTTTCTCGAGGTGTAGCTTGTGGTTTTCTTCCCTTAACAAGTCTAGCTCCTTTGATGACTTGGAGTTATTGAATTCCACTTCGGACAGCCTGGTTTCCAGGCGGTTGATATCTGCATCTAGCTCCCTCTTGCGCCTACTTTCTTCCTCCAGGTTGCTCTTCAGCTTTTGAATCTCATACTCTGTGTCTCCTTTGTCCACTTGGACACTCTCTGAAAAGACCACTTTCTCCTTGACCTCCATCTTCTCCAAAGAAAGGAGCTTCTTTCTCAGGGCTTCTAGTTCGGTTTGCAGGACTTGTCTGCGGTGCTTCTCTTCTTCTAACTCCAGCTTGAGGAGGGAGTGCTCCTTCTCCTGCTGGGGATCTTGCTGAAGGATCACTTTCTGTTTCACAGTCACTCGTTCTGTCGTTTCTCTTTCCTGTTCTTCCAGCTCATTCAGCCGGATCCTGAGCCTCTGCACTTCCAGCTCGGCCTCCCTGCGGGCCTGTCTCTCCTTCTCCAGCTCCTCGAGCTGCCGCTCCAGCTCGGAGCGTCTCCTCTGCAGCTTGCGCAGCTCCTCACGGAGGCCGTCGATCTGCTTCAGCTCGCTCTCGATGCTCTGGGAGAAGGAGTTCACCTCAGCTTTCAAGGCAGGATCCTGCTCATACTTCACTACTTCCTGCTGGACCACCTTCTCCTTCACTTGGGAAAGTTCTTCCTCCTTCTGTCTTACTTTTTCTTCTTGGAGAAGCCGCTCCCTCTCCAGGTCAATGTGCTTCATCTGTTCGTCTGCCAGCTGCACTCGCAGCGACTCTACCTCCTCTCTAGTCTTGGGGTCTTCCCGAAACTGGAGGATTTCTTGAACAACTTCCTTCATTTGCACTTGAGGTTTGGTGTCTTTCAAAGCTTGTATCTCTTGTTTCAGCTGGTAGATCTCCAGGTCAGCTCTTTCGATAGCTCCGGTCCTCTCTATGATTTCCTCCCGGAGTTGCTGTAGCTCCTTTTCAGTTTCTGGATCATTCTTGTACTTAATGACCTCCTTAATGACTTCTTTGACTTCTACCAGGGGCCCTCTGTTCTTCAGAGCAGCCAGCTCGTTCTGGCAGCTCTTCAGCTGTTCGTCCCCACCATGGTACCTCCTTTCCTGCTCTACCAGCTCCAAGCGAAGGTTGGCAACTTCATTCTCAGCCTTGGGGTCTGGGCGCACGATCTCACGCACTTTCTCCTGAACAACCACCTTGGAGTTCTCCTCCTCCAGCAGCTGGATCTTCCTGAGCAGCTCAGCCTTTTCCCGCTCGTTGGAGCGGCCCTTGGATTTCTCATCTTCGTACTGGCGCCGGAGCTCGTTCACCTCCCTCTCAATGACCAAGTCTTTCTCCACCTTCAGCACCTCCTTGACGGTGATTTTGCCCTCGGCAATGGCCCGTTCCTTCTCCAGACGCTTGAGCTTGTCCTGGAGGAAGCTGAGCTCTTCCTCATGCTTCTGCCGAAGGGCGCTCTCCCTCTCCTTGGTCTCCCGCAAAATCCGGAATTCCATCTCCAGCTGGGGATCGTTCTGCAGCTTCAGCACCTCCTTCTCCGTTACCTTCTCCTGCTCTTTGTTCTTCTCGCTGGACAGCACAGCAATTTGTTGGCGTAAGAGGATGACTTCACTCTCCCTGGTCCCTTCCTGCCTCCTGAGCTCTTCCAGTTCCTCTTTGAGCTTCAGGATTTCATCAGCTTGAGCCTTATCTTGTTCAATCCTCAGCACCTCTTTCACTATGTACTCCTGCCCTCCTTCCCTCTTTTCGTGCTCCAGGACACGCAGCCGGATTTTAAGAGCCTCCAGCTCATCCTGGAGCACCTGGTTCTTGCGCTGTTCCTCTGCCAGGTTTTGCTGCAGTCTGTGGAAGCTCTCCTCCAGCTGGGGGTCAGGCACTTTCTTCACCAGTTTTTTCTTCACCACACTTTCTTGGGGCTTCTGGTTTTGCAGGTGGACAATGTTGCTCTGAATGGCTTTGATCTCTGCTTCGAGCTGTTGCCGACGCTGAGTCTCATCCTCGAGCTCTTTCTTCAGCTTCCAGACTTCTTCCACAGGCCTTACAGAATTTTTGGTCTGCGCAAAGTCTGGTGTCACCTGAATCTCTGGCTGCTGTTGTTGGAAAAAGGATCCAAAAAAACTAGTCAAAAAGTCCACTTAATTACACTTTTGGCGCTTATCATCATAGAATCACATAATCATTTAGGCTGGAAAAGACCTCCAAGATCGTCGAGTCTGACCTGTGACTGATCCCCACCTTGTCACCCAGCCCAGAGCACTGAGTGCAATGTCCAGGCCTTCCTTGGACATCTCCAGGAACGGTGGAACACATCCACCACCTCCCTGGGCAGCCCTTTCCAAGGCCTGACCACCCTTTCAGTGAAGAAATTCCTCCTGATGTCCAACCTGACCTTCCCCTGGCACAACTTGAGGCCATTTCTCCTTGTCCTGTCCCTGTCCCCTGGGAGCAGAGCCCAACCCCCCCGGCTGTCCCCTCCTGTCAGGGAGTTGTGCAGAGCTAGAAGATCCCCCTGAGCCTCCTTTTCTCCAGGCTGAGCCCCTTTCCCAGCTCCTTCAGCCACTCCTGGGGCTCCAGCCCCTTCCCCAGCTCTGTTCCCTTCTCTGGACATGCTCCAGCCCCTCAAGGTCTCTTGTCATGAGGGGCCCAGAACTGGACACAGCCCTCAGGGTGCCTCAGCAGTGTCAGCACAGAGGGACAATCACTGCCCTGGTCCTGCCACACCATTCCTGACCCAGGCCAGGATATCGGTGCCTCCAACAAAACAACAGGAGGGAGTTGAGCTATGGCAAACTCTGAGCAGGGAGTATCTGCAAACAGACTTCTCTGTGGGTTCCCAGCCTGAGAAATCCTTTCTGCAATGCCTGCTGCTGTCAGAACAAAGCTTTGAGCCACAAGGGACACTAATTCTGGCACAGAATGGCAAAAAAGAGTTAAAAATTATATGGAGCTTCCTAGGATGAGTGGGAAATGGGGCTGGGGGTTGGTCTGTCCCATTTAAGTGTCTGCTGATTAATGATTCCCAGTTCAGCTTGTATTGGCAGAGCCCCACGTGTGTGTCATTCACACGTGTCCTTGGGTCCAACACGTGTGTCCCTCCATCACCACCTTGCTCCTGTGATCACTCACCTGCCGCAGGAGGCTCTGGGCGAACTCCAGGTTCTGCAGCCTCTGCTTGTTCACAGCGTTCACTTCCGTGTATTTGGCTGCCAGAACAGCTTCCTGCAGAACAAAAATGTGTTGGGAAGAGCTCAAGAAGGCCAGAAACAACAGGCCCTGAAGAGGTAGCTCTGGGTGCTCCTCTAAAAACCTACAGTGGTGAACTGCCAAGTTTTGGGGGAGGGAGAGGGATTCTCATGCACAGACACACTCATGGTCATACTGTGATTTTCCTACTCAAGCAAAAAGAGGTGCAGGGAGAACCAGGCGAGGAAGCTGAGGAAGAACCAGGTGGACATTTCTGCCTGCCTCCATAGGCAGGATGAGTTTGAGGCAGGTAGCAAACAGATCCTGCATAAATAAGTAGCTCGTGGCCTCATCTCACTGTAAGTATTTCTATCTTTGGTGGTGAAATCTCTCTGAAAGTCTAGAGAAGGGAAAAACTTCCAGGCTTTTGGCTTTTCTCCTCCTTTTTTCCTCCCAAAAGTGTTAAATCCAGCATTTTCCCTTTCTCATTCTGGCCAGTCCAGTCAAAAAAAAAAAGATGAAAAATCCCTTCCTCCTGATTCTCTGCCCTTCCCTGTGGTCCCCTCTGGGATGAAGGTCCCCACAGTAAATGGAAGTGTTTGCAAACCCCCAGTGCTCCCATGAGCTGCCCTCTGCTTTAGCTCTGCTCTCACTACCCCATGCTTACCTCCTCTTTCACTTTGGCAGCTGGGGACTGCAGCCTGGGCTTCTTGCTCGTGTAGCCATTCCGGCCGTTCTCCAGGTCCAGGATGGACCGCAGCTTCTCAGCTTCCAACTCGTAATCCTGTGGGAGGACATTCCCAGGAGAAATGTGGAATTACTGGGTCCCCTTCAGGCACAGGCTCTTCCTAAGCTGCCCTGGCTTTAACGACTTCACCCATTTTTTGGGAAGGCCACAAAACCTCTGCTCTGGAGCCAGGCTGGGAGAGCTGGGGGTGCTCACCTGGAGAAGGTTCCAGGGAGACCTCAGAGCCCCTTCCAGAGCCTAAAAGGGCTCCAGGAATGCTGGACAGGGACTTGGGACAAGGGACGGAGTGACAGGCCAAGGGGGAATGGCTTCCCACTGCCAGAGGGCAGGGTTAGATGGGATATTGGGAAGGAATTCTTGGCTGTGAGGGTGGAGAGGCCCTGGCACAGGGTGCCCAGAGAAGCTGTGGCTGCCCCTGGATCCCTGGAAGTGTCCAAGACCGGGCTGGACAGGGCTTGGAGCAGCCTGCGATGGTGGAAGGTGTCCCTGCCCATGGCAAAGGGTGGGATGAGATGGGCTTTAGGGTCCCTTCCAACCCAAATACTTTGTTTCTCTGTTGTCTCACAGGCAGAATTTCAGTCCTTACCTTCACTGCCTGCTGGTACTGCTGAGCTGTGGCAGAGACCTTCTGCACCTCCTGTTCCTTGCTTGCAATGTCACTGAGCAGTGCCTGGGTGCACAGAGATACAGGTCAGAGGGAACACAACACCCAAATGCATCCTTCAGCCTCTTTGGGGATGACCATTAAAATCACCCCTGAGAATTCCAACCTCCTCAAGCAGCCCTGCTATGTGTAAGCAAGGCACAGGGGGACAGCGGGACCTTAGAGCACAAGAATAAATCTAATAAATATTTAAATTTTTCTATTTGATGTTCAAGAGCTATCTAAGTTCTGTTTCTTTTAGCATTGTTCCCTCTCCTCTCCCTGTGGAGCCTGGGCTGCTCTGGGAATTACCGCTTGGCTCTTCAGCTTCATCTCCACTTGCTGGATGTTGTCGGTCTCCTGGGGCTCGTAGTTGGGGATGTTGCACAGGAACTGGTTCACCTTGTCGTAGTTGGTGCGGTAGTTGGAGTAGGCACTTTTTGCTTTCTGCAGAGTCTGCGTTCTGTGGGGGAAATCGGCTCAGCTTCAGTCCTGTCACATCTCCTGTGCCTGCTGCAGATACCTCTTAACCCATCCCGCTTCCCTTGCTCCCTAAAGACATGGATTTCAGCCAGAGTTGTTCTCTTGGTACTGCTGTTGCAAGAGAACTTTATCCTAAAGTCTTCCCAGCTCTACCCAGTCAGCAACCTCTCCGTCTTCCCCCTCAGACCTCCCTGGAAGCCCTTCTGCAACTCCTCCTTCCCAGGATGGTGTTGCGCCTCCTCCAGTCTCAGCATGGTTCCAACTCCACAGCCAGTATCCTGTCTCTCCAGCCTGATCCTGCCCCGCAGTCTCACCTGTGGTCGATCTGCTTGCTGAGGTTGTTGAAGCGCTGGTTGAGCTTGTAGAGCTCTGCCTCCTGGCGCTCGATGTCGGGGCAGTGCTCCTGGAACTTGCTGGCCAGGGTGTTGGAGCACATCTTGGTCCTCTGCAGGTTCTGCTCGGCTTCACTCAGCAGGAACTTCTTGGACTGGAGCTCGGTGCCCATGGCCTGTGGAAAAAAAGCAGGAAATGGGGATTCTCTGGGGTTTCACACAAGCCAGGCTCTTGTCCCTGTTGTCACCCACATCAACTCCAGCAACTGCACTGGAGCTGCAGGGCTGAGCTGCAGCAGTGCCAGTAGTTGTGGAAAAAACCAAGTTCAAGGCTTGCATGGTAAGCAGAACCACCTGGTAAACCTAACAGGGACAAAAGCCACCTCTTACTCCCTCTTCGACCTGCTGACCTTTAAAAGTAACCTTACGATGTGCAAAATAGTTGCTGCTCCTCATTGCAAAACTTAGATCCTGTTCTTGCCAGTGCAGCAACTCTGGAATGAGCAGTGAAAGCTCTTCCATGTTAGTCTGAACCTGGCATTTCATGGAAAAGTTGAAGGAGACAGAAAATTCTGGCCTAGCCAGTTCTTAGTCTTTCTATAGCAGAAGAATTGCCAGTTTGGGTAGCTTTCCTAGCAATAACTGTTCTCAGAGCCCTGCCAGGTCCATCTTTCCAGTATCAGGCCACTGTGTTGCATTTCCCAGATCATTTTATACTTCACTTCTCTCAGAATCAGAGAAGGTTTTAGTTTGGAAAAAGCTTAAAGCTCATCTCATTCCATCCCCTGCCATGGGCAGGGACACCTCCCACTAGCCCAGGTTGCTCCAAGTCCCATCCAACCTGGCCTTGGACACTTCCAGGGTTCCAGGGGCAGCCACAGCTTCTCTGGGCAACCTGTGCCAGGGCCTCCCCACCCTCACAGAGCAGAATTTCTTCCTAATATCTCATTTAAATCTTTTCTCTTTTAGTTTAAAACCATTCCTCTCGTCGTGTCAGTATTTGACTGTGTAAAAAGTCTCTCTCCCTCTTTTTTATAAGCCTCCTTTAGGCACTGGGAGGGACTCTAAGGACTCCCTGGAGCCTTCTCTTCTCCAGGTAAACACCCCCAGCCTGGCTCCAGAGCAGAGGGGCTCCAGCCCTTGGAGGATCTTCTCTGGACCTGCTCCAACAGGTCCATGTCTTTCTTGTGCTGAGGACTCCAGACCTGGACACAGCACTGCACAGCACAGCACTGCTGTGGGAGGCTCTCACAAGGGCAGAGTGGAGACAGAATCAGTCTGCATTAGTCCTTTTGTCAAGTCACAGGACTTCAAGTGGGATTTGATTTGATTTGGTTTGGGGATGGGAGGTGTTTGTGTTTGAAGCAGGTGGGGATCATTGCGGTCAAGGTGAGCTCTCACCCCCAGCTGGGGGAGGCCACCCTGTCACCAACAGACCCAAATTTGTGAGTTGAGCAGGTCACCACAGCTTTTGGAAAGTGGTTTTGCACGTGCAGCATGTGAACAGGGCAGGAAGCTCACCAGCAGCTCTTCCTTCTTCCTGTCCACCACCTTCAAGTCCTCTGGTACCGTGTCATCTATGACCAGCTTGTTCTCATAGGTTGACAGCAGATCTCGGCCTTGCTGGAGGCTCCTCTCCAGGTTTGTGGCCACCTCAACTCTGTAGGGACAGGAGAGGAAGGTGTTTAAGCACACCTGCACCCTCCTCCTGCAGGATCCTGCGTTAGGCCGGGCTCAAGCCAGGATTTAAGCCATGACTTACTTCTCCTGGGCAGCGCTGAGCAGCTGCACCACGCGCTCGTACTTCTTGTTGGTGTTCTCCACCTTGTTCCTCACCAGGGTCGCGCTGCCTGTGTTGGGCACGGATTCGATGAAGGCCTCGCACTCCTGGATCTTCCTTGTTTTCTCAGGCTCAATCCGACGGACCTCGTTGGTGATGTTCTGCAGGAGGAACAAAACCTTTAGAGCAGCTGAGCCATGACCTGGTGGCTACAAAGGAGCCACACTTGGCTGAACAGGGTGAGGAAGGAGGCCAGGGCTGAGGATTTGTGTTGGGTGGAAGGTGCCTTTCAGCCCTGCAGGGTACAGAAGGATATTTTTGGCTGCCTTTCTTTTGACCTGTCCCTCCTTAGCAAGGAAACTCCAGCTGGGGAGTGGCTCCCAGCAGCTCTGGCTCTGTCAGGGACATGCTGGATTCATCTGGGCCATTGGGCTCTGACAGATGAATCCTTGCTTGGACATCAAAGCGCTGCAGGCAGTCGGGGCAATTTGCTTTCACTTGTGGTGGCACCTGGGTTTTGACACAGCCCTGGGCAAGTGCTGTAACCAGGACCTGAACTTCCTCCTAAACCAAGGGAGGTTTGTGGCATGGAGCCTGGCTTAATTAGGGGTCTGAAGGAGAGGAAAGCTACTGGCACTGGAGCCTGGAGGAGCAGGTCCACAAGGAGAAACTGCCTCGGACCACAAAGGTTTTCCTGTTCCTCTCTGAGCTGGTGGGAGTGGTGGCAAAGTCAACGTCCCTGCTGTGCTCAGATTATGGGCAGGATCAAAACCTCAGGGCTCCCCTCTCATCCTCACAGCAACCACCTGCAGCCAGCACCTTCCTCCCATTCAACTGAGCGGGGCCAGAAGCAGGGCAAAGGTTTTGGGCTTCTGAGGCTGCTCAGAGGGCTGCTCCCCATCTCTACTGGAGGAAGCTGTGAGCATCACTCCATCCCCTATTTCCCGGGCTCAGGGAGCACTTTAAGCACCCCTCGTTATTGAGAACCACGCTGGAGACCCTTTGGGAGCACAGTCCCTGTAAGGCACCATCCCTCAGCTCCACAGCCCCTGCCTTGAGGTCCTTGGAGCGCTCGGTGCTGTCCTGCACTGCCCGGCTCTGCTCCAGCGGCGGCCGGAGGTTTGCTGTGATCGCTTTCTCCTGCTTGTCCAGGTCACTGTTGACTTTCTCCAGCCCTGCCAGGAGCTGGCGTCCCCGAACTGATGCAGCATCTGGAAAACAAGAGGAGACCAGATTAAAGCTGGTCGGAAGCTGGGTGTGGGCTCAGTCCCACTGGTGAGTGCCAAACACTCATCCCGCTGCACTCCCCACGCCCGGCCTGCTGTCACCGCAGCCTGGCTGCTCTGCCCCTGCACCCATCCAGCACTGTTGTCCCCAGGGCCCTTAGAAGATGGGAACATCCCCATAGGATGCTCCACCACCTGAGCTCAAGCGTTTCTGTGCCCCAGGCTACCCTCCTGCCCCACACCTCCGATGCTGTCTGCCTTCAGCCCCTCATAGCGCTGCTGGAGGATATTCTTGCAGTTGTTGGTCTTCTCCTTCACAGTCACGTAGTGCTTGGCAATTCTGCAAAATGGGACAGCAGGAGGTCAGTCAGACCCTCAGCCTCTCCATCGCCCCGTCACCATCCCAGCGCTGCTCCAGGAAGCAGCTCCAGCTCTGGAGGGGTCGTGGGGGCTGCTCCCTCGAGGCACCCATGAAGCAGGTGGGGGAAAAAGCACCTTCACCCCATGCTGGGGTAGAGCAGTGTCTTCATTAGAACAGGGAAGACGCAGCCAAGCAGGTACCTGCCTGCTGAGGGAGGGATGGGCAGCTCCCCCTGCCATAATGGCCCCGCAGAGCTGGGGGGAACTGGATGGCTCTGAGCCGGCCCCCCTTTGCCAGGCAGGATCTTGTGGGCAAGCAGGAAGGGGCAGGAATCCCTTCTGTAGGAAGCCTGAGGCTTCCAGAAAGCAGGGCTTTGCTGTGGGAATCAGGGCAGGAGCCCTGGGGTGCCAGACGGGGCTGCAGCACTGGAGGCACGGCCTGGGGAAGGCAAAGGCCGGAGGGGCAGTGGGATGGTCTTGCCCAAGGCTGGGGGCACATACTGGTCTGCCAGGGCTACTGCTTCGGGGTCGGGCGGGGGGATCATGAAGCAGACCCCGGGGGCGCTGATCGTGTCTCCTGCGCTGTCGGCCACTTCCCAAACGTCTCCGCCGTTCCTCTGCAGGGTGTAGTGGGCTCCGCGGCTGATCTGGCCCTGGGGGACGGGAACCGGTCACAGCAGCACGGCAGCAACAGCGGGGAGGCAGCACCGGCCCACCCCCGATCCCTTCTCCCGGCTTTCTCCGAGAGTCTGCCCCTTGCCAGAAACTCATGTGCCTGCTCCTCCCTGCCCGCAGCCTCCAGGCACCGAGCCATGCCTCTTGCGACAGCCACGGCGAGCGAATTCCCACTCGGGCAGAGATGAGGAGGCGTTTCCAGGGCTGTGCTCCGGCTTTCCTTTTCGGAGAAGCCGGCAGCTGAGTCAGCTGGAGCTGCTGGCTCCTGTCCCACCCCTGCCACTCCCGTGGTGGCTGCCGGCTCTACTGTCCCATCCCTTTTCAGCTCTGCAAAGACTGACACGGTGGGGACGAGGGGATGCGGCCTGGGAACGGCCGGTGGTGGGGCGGTGTCCCTTTGGTCAGGAACACGCCGGGACATCGGCACAGGGAGCGTGGGAATGTGACAGAGCTGTGCTGTCGCAACGTCCCGAGGGTGTGTGAGAGGCAGGGGCGCCGCGTTTCCTCCAGACCCCTCCTGCTCCTCCGCTGCAAAACCTGCTCTTCCCACGGGGGCGAGGGCGACCTTTGCCTTGTTCCCCCTGCAGGAGCCACCCCGGCTTGGAAAAACTTGCTCCTTCCCGCAGTGCCACTTCCATTCCCGTGCCCCCTGAGGAGATGGTCCCGGCAGCGCCTCTGCTCGCCCCTGGGACGGGTCTGGCGGTACCTGCTCGCCCTCGTACTCGCAGAGAGCCTCCACGGGGATGGGCTGCGGCGGCGGCTCGCGGCGGTACCGCAGGGGCAGGACCTGCTGGCTGCGCTCCTGCAGAGACTTCACCACGGCCTCGTACTTGTCCAAGGCCTTCTCCTGGTCCTGGCACGGAGTAACAACAAGAACCAGTAGGAAAACAGGGGAAGAACGAACTGCTGGGCTCTCGCAGCCAGGGAGGAGCTCGTTCCCACGCAGCCGGGACAGAGCCTGCGGCTTCTCCTGTGCTCGTGCTGCTGAAGGCACCTCCTGCAGCCCCGTGCTCGTGCTCCAAGTGCTCCTGCACTCCCCTGCCTCCTTTTGCAGCCAGGCTGAGGACTGGGACTGTGCCCAGGGGTCGCCATGCCAGCAGGCAGTGACACGCTTCCCTGGTGCATGGCCCACACCCGCGTGGCTGTGTGTTGGTGGACAGCCCCACTCCCAGATCTGATTCCAGCCCTGTCACAAGGCTCTCCAGCAGCTGCTCTGTTTCTAGCCCTGAAGGTGCAGATCCCGAGATGTTGAGTGGGATGGAGCACGCAGGAGGAGAGGGGCAGCTCTTGGGAAAAGCTATCAGCTGTCCTGGGACACCTGCATCAGCTTGGCCTGCTCCAGCATGCTTGGGCTTGGATTTAGGCTTAGGCTCGGGCTCAGCACAGCCCATTCCAAGTGGGCGATCTCCAGCCCAGCTCACTGCAGCACAGCGAGTTCCACAACCTCCTCTGGCAGCAGGTCTAATTATGCTCCCACCCTTAACGAGCGCTAACTCAATGAGAGAACAAATAAAAACCAGCCCAGTGAGCAATTACGTTGCTAGGGGAGAGGCAATCTCTAGCCAGGGGGGAAGGAAGAGCGGGGAGAAGGCCGGGCACGGGGAGGCTGCAGCACAGCCCTGCTGCTCCCCATGGAGAAAGCTGGGCCAGGTGCCCACACGGGCGGGGACATCCCTCTGCCAGTGCCATGGGGACAGTGGTTTCTGCTGCTGCCTCCCCTGCAGTCCTGCCCGCAGACACTCACATCCAGCTCCCGGAGGAGAGACTCCAGCTGGTATCTGTCCTTGAACTCCGGGCTGAACTTTTGGTCCAGGTCTGTGTCCACCTTCTTCAAAAGCTCCTGAGCGTCCTTAGTGTCCTTCTGAAACTGCAGAAAGGGAAAGTCTCTTGTAAGAGAGGGTCCTGCTGAAACACGGAGCAGACCCTCCGTGGTCTTCACACAGCCACCAGGAGCTGCTCTGGGCATCTGGACACCCAGAATATGTGGAGAAAGGCAAGGGATCACTATTTCCCTTGCTCAGCACATCAGATCATAGGAAACAACAACCAGGAGCAGCTTATTCCATGCAGAGCTGTTAAGTCCCACCTTTCCCTGCCCTCAGTTGTTTCACTGCAACAGCATCACCGCAGTGTGTGGTGCCTCCACTGCCAGCGCCAGGAGAAGGGAGAGCCAAGCCTTTCCACACACAAACCATCCCCTGGGGCGGCTGTTCTGGCAGATCCCCACAAAAGGCACTGCCTGGGCTGGGCACCACAGCTCAGCTTTGGCAAGAGACTCATCGGGTGGTGAACACGCCCAGGCTGTGGGAGAGGAATCCAGCCCGACCTGCTCCCTGCAGAGCCTCCCTGGCTGTCGGATGCCATTTATCCAGCAGACATCTGTCTGCCCCGCTCAGCTGGGACACTCAGCCCTTGTGCTGGGCTCCCCGGGGGGCAGCTCTGCTGGTGGCAGCTGGGATTTCCTACATGGACCTGTTCTGCTTCCCAGTGGAGCATGCAAGGTCTCCCCATGCCATGTTTGGGGGTGAGGGATCTCTGCCATCCTGCTGACACCGACTGTGGCTCATGAAACTCAGTGCTGGAGCAGAAGCTTTCTGCAAGTCATGCTTTGGCCAAGCAATCACTGACCTTTAGTGCCTGAGCAATTGTGACTTGTGTTCTATCAGCTCAAGGTGCTCTCCTAGCCTTACAAATCCTGGGTTTAGAGCATTCCAATCCTGGCTTTAGAGCACTCTATCTCTTCTACCCAATTTCCAGAACAGCAGGAATTTTTGTATTCTAGGATTTCCTGCAACCCAGCACCCACTCTCCGGGCTCCAACAACTCGCTGCCCCCAGGGATGTGGTACCTTGTGGAAGTCCTCCATGAACTTCAGGTGGCTCTCCTCGCAGATCAGCAGGTTCAGGTACTCCTTCCAGTCGGCGTGCACGGCCTCGATGTGAGCCTGCAGCACAGGGGTAGGAGGGGGACATCAGCGGGACCCCCGTGGCAGGGGGAATCCTGAACTGCCCACCAGGAAGTCCCAGCTGCCATCCTGAGTGAGCAGCGCTTTGGCTGCCTCTGGAGCCACCCAGATGCTCTCACAGGGAATCTAGGATGGGAATACCCAAGGCTGGGATGATCCCAGCTGTGTGGAGGTGGCAAATCCTTGTGTCCATCCTCCCACCAAACAGGGAAGGGTTCCGCCATAATTTATCCTCTCTAGGTGGGCACAGGCTAATTGCCACAGGAATTAGGAAGACGGGAAGAGCTCCTTAGGTTTATCTTTGCTCCTCCAGTGGTGTTTACACATCTGCAGGTGAAGGAGGCTTTTTCCCCCTTGGCATCTCAGGAACTAAAGTCACGAGTGGTGTTGGCACCGGGTCCCACTCTGGAGAAGGGCTGGGTGAGTCCCCCAGGCTCCAGGGTGGGTGGGGAGCTGCAACCCATCCCTGGTGCTCACCTCGATGGCATTCTTCCCAGGGTGGTTCTGGGCCAGCAGTTGATCCCCATCGGCGTGCAGCTTGTTGATGGCCTCCTCCTTCTCCTCCAGCTTCCGGTGGATGAAGTTCTGGATGGGGAGAGGCGAGATATTGATCCCCACGCAAAGGGAGGGGACCCTGGCTGCAGTCTGGGGCTGAGCAGCTCCACAAGACAAAGTGTGATGTTCCCCTGCAGCTTTCACTTTTCCTTCCCTTGCAGATGTTGCTAAAGATGTGAATCCTGCCAAGCCAGTGCTGAGGTAAAGGGCAGGAGGGTGAGGGAGCTGTCACGCCTCCCCGTCACGTTATCTTTGGCAGAGGTAAGGGTTAACCTCACTGCCCCTGTACTATCAGCTGGACATCTCAAAGCCCTTCATGATGGGCTGGGGGAGACTGAGGTGCAGGGGAAGGAACATTTCCTGCCCCCATCCAGCTCCCCTGGCCCTGTGCCCAGCTCCCTTTTGCCTGGCACCAGCCGGAGCGGAGCCAGGCTGCTGGGAGTGCACGGACCTCGTACTGGCGGCGCCGGCTGGGGTAGTCCAGGTTGTGGTCGCTCCAGTCATAATGGGTCCTGTCCTTGGCCTGCTGATCCAGCCAGTAGAGCTTGTTGGTGCAGCGCTGCATGTAGTCCTGCAGCGAGTTCAGGTCCTGCTGCCGCTGCTGGGAGCCGGCCTGCGCAGGGGCACAGGGAGAGCTCAGCCCAAAGCTCCTCTCTGTGGGCCCTCCAGGGGTGCCCGGCCACCCCAACAAGGGACCCCTCCAGGATGGTTCTTCCCCCAGGACCCCAGAGGCTCTTACCAGCAGCTTCTGGTATTTGGCTTGGAAGTCGTTCATGTTTTCCTGGAGGACAAACAAGGCAGGGATTAGGAGCAGTGTCTGGAGAGCAGTGGTCTGACAGTGGCTCGAGGGTGCAGAGGGATGTGGGTTTAGGCTGGAAGGGGATGTGGGTTTATGGGATTTGCCTCATTGCAAAGCCAAAGCCGGTGTGCGATGCCGGGCTCCGAGTTTGGGAGTGGATCTGGGCACCCACCCAAACCTGCTCCGGGCTGCAGCACCCAGGATAGTGGGACACCCTCCCCTCCATCCATGGCTCGGAGCAGGGCTGACCCTGCAGGGCAGCAGGAGAGGGGCAGGAAAGCTGACCTTGCTGCCTTCCTTGACGATGTGTGGCCCGATGGCCATGACCTCGTTGTGGAAGATGTTGTGCTCTTCTACTTGGCTGTTGACCAGTGGCAGGTCAGTCCCAAAGCCTTTGCTGCTCAATGCATCCTGGGGTGCACAGGAGTTGGGGTTAGCATTGGGGGAGTAGGGTGAGGCTGCCGAGACCTAGGAAACTCCTCCTGGAGGTGGCCATGGAGCTGGGCTTGGATGGGCGCCAGGGTCTGCAGTGTATGGATGCCCCAGGAGCGTGTGGGTGAAATCGGCTGTGCTGGAGGGCAGCCATGGGAGAACCTGTTTGGGGGGTTTAACCCTTCTCTGGCTGCAAGAGTGTAGGGAGTGGGATAAAATAAAAAAGAAGGGTCGTGGACCCTAAAGCAGGCGATGACTGCGGATGCTGAGGCCAGGACCAGTGCCACCTTGAGCACTGACTCCTGTTGCCACAGCCCCTGGCCTTGTTCCATCACCTCTGCCCCTCTCCTGCCACCCTGGCTGTTTGCTGCTCCCAGTATGGAGCTGCCCAGAAGTTTTCCAAGAGCCAGTTTCTCCACGGGGAGCTGCAGGAGTTCCTGCCCAGCTGGTGCTACTGGCCAGGCAGTGACACTGGCTGCCCCCTTGGTACCTGTTTCTCCTCGATCACTGTTGACCAGTTGACCTGGGGCTCGATGTGCTGCAGGGGGAAGTTGTAGATCTGGTCGTGTTTCACACGCAGGTTTGCCACTCGCTCCTTCAGCTGCCGGATGCTGCAGGAAGGGAAAGGTGAGGGTGGGATGCAGGATGTGGGCATGGGCTGGCATTAGCATTGGTGGGTGTAGGTGATCCTCTGCCAGGCCCCCCTAGATGGTGGGCTGTCCTTAGGCTGGCAGCGGCTGCACTGTGCAATGGCTGGACAGGGAGAGGGCAGAGGTTCCTGTGCTCTGTCCTCTGCCAGGGGCTGCTCCTGTGCCTGTGAGCTCAGGGCAGGACCTGGGGCAGAGCGTGGGGCACAGCGGGCAGGTGCCACCCTGCCACGCTGCCGTCATCTCACACTCCGTGTGCCCAGGATGGTGGGGGTCACACACCCTTAGGGGAGTTGGGATGTAGAGGAGCCCGTGGTGACCCCCCCACTGCAGGCAGCAGCTGAGCAGAGCCCCTGGAGAGGCCTCCCCCTCATCCAAGGGCTCTGGGGACAGGCGTGCCCCGTGGCACTCACTCTTCTGTGATCATGTCCCCCTGGGGGTGCTTCATGTGCCGGGCCACGGCCGCGTCCCCGTCCAGCACATAGAGCAGCTTGTCGGACTCGGAGAGTTTCTGTGCCGTCAGCTCCTTGTACTGTGCCAGCTGGCACGCCTTGATCTTGTGCAGGTCCTGTGCCGTGAGGACAAGAGGAAGAGTCACACAAGTGGTGTCCAAGAGGTCATCCCACCCCGCTCTGGCACTGGAGATGGGCAGGAGCTCTGCTGTCTCCCGTCTCCCTGGGATGTATTTTACTTTCCCCTCTCCTATCTCAGGATTGTGGAATGGTTTGGATTGGAAGGGACCTTAAAGACCATCCGGCTCCAACTCCCTTGCCATGGGCAGGGACACCTTCCACTCGCTCCAAGTCCCATCCAACCTGGCCTGCTGAGGAAGGGCTGGGGAGCTGCATCACCCTGGGATGCAGCCTTTGGGAAGAGGAGGATGGTCCAGGCCTCTCCTCCTCCATCCCATCTCCCTGCTGGGATGCACATCCCCACTCTGCACAGTACTACCCCCCTGGGTAGGGGGGAATTTTAGGGCCCTATTGCCTGTTACACCTTCCCACCCTCTTCCCACGAGTGGGGGGACCCCAACATCCCACCTTGCAGATCATCACAGCCCAGGTACCAGTGCAGGGCTGGGCAGCCACCCACACGTGCCACAGGAGAGGAGGGGAGACCCCAGGAAGTGCGAAGGGCTGGGGCAGGAGGCAGAGGGGGCACAGGGCTGCTGGGAGGGGCCTGTGAGCGTGGGACTGTGCCTCGCTTACATTTTGCATTCGGGAGTCGGTCTCCACGATGTTTTTCTCCACCTGGTCAGCATTTTTCTGCAGGCGCTCGATGAGCTCGGTCAGCTCCTTGCTGGAGATGCTGGAGAGAGAAAGGGGGGGTGCTCGTCACCCCACAAAGCCGGCCACAGCTCCCGGGGGTGGCCGCGGGGTGCCGTGACCCCGGGGGTGGCCGGGGGCCAGCCGAGCCTGCCAGGCACTGCAGCTGTGTGTGACTCACTGCTGCCTTTCCAACACTTTCCAAAATACTTGGCCGCTGGGCCCAGGAGGGAGCGGGGGGTGAGGGACGTGGTATCTCCCACGGGTGGGAATGGGAGTGGTGCCTCAGCCTCCCTCGGCTTTGGAGCAAGGAAGAAAAGAGCTGTTTGCAGGGTCAGGGAGGGAATCACAGAACATCCTCAGCTGGAAGGGACTCACAAATATCATCAACTCCTGGCTCTGCACAGGCACCCTGACAATCCCACCCTGGGCCTGAGAAGGGGGGTCCAGTGTGGAAATAGAGGAGCTGGAGCAGCACGAAGGGCCTGGCCCCCCATGCCCACAGGTGGCCCATTTGAGGCTGTTGCCCGTGGGCAGCCCCTGCCTGCACCCCTGCTGTGCCCCTCTGTGCCATGCTCAGGGCTTCCTTCTTTGCAAGGCATTATTCCCACTTTAAATCCGGGACAGGACTGGGATCACATGCAGTGCGTCTCCTTCAGCGCTTTCTCCAGTGCTGGGCACCGGTTTTGCTCCCACAGTGACATTGGCCAGGCTGGCAGGGTGCAGGGCCAGTCCAAATATTCCCATCCAAGTGCAGGGACAGCGGAGCTGGAGCAGAGGCAGAACAACCCATGACGCAGCTTCTGCACTGCTGGGGTTATTTTAAACATTTCATCTCCTTGCTGTCACTTTGGCTGCAAGGAGAGGCTGCAGCGTGCCAGGGCCAGCTCCAGGGGCCGTGTGCCAGGCACTGCCCACAGCTCTTGCACCCCTGACCAGCAGCAGGAGCAGGGTGTGCTCCCCAAATCCCTGCAGCCGGAGGGAGCTGAGGCTGCTGGCAAGGCTGGGGTGTCCCAGCTGTGCTGCTTTGCCATCTGGGCTTAAACCAAGGGCTGGCTCAGTCCAGTCCCAACCACCTTAATATGAGCCTTAATGACCTCATTATGTGGTGGCAGAATTAATCTTTATATGGCACTTGGAAGTGTCACCTGCTGCTGGAGCAGCTGGAGAGGAGGAGCGGGGCTGGCTGGGGGCAACAGGGCTGGCTGGGGGAGCACCAGCATCCCAGCAGTGCTGGCTCATCGCACAGAGAGGTCCTGCAGCCCCAGGTAGAACCATGGAATTGTAAAGGTTGGAAAAGCCCTCTAAGTACATCGAGTCCAACCAGCACTGCCAAGGCCACCACTGACCCATGTCCCCAAGTGCCACATCCACATGGCTTTTAATTCCCCCCAGGGATGGTGACCCCACCACTGCCCTGGGCAGCCTGCGCCAGTCCCTGACCACCCTTTCAGTGAAGTTTTCCCAATATCCAACCTAAACCTCCCCTGGCACAACTTGAGGCCGTTTCCCCTTGTCCCGTCCCTGTTCCCTGGGAGCAGAGCCCGACCCTCCCTGGCTGCCCCCTCCTGTCAGGGAGTTGTGCAGAGCCAGAAGGTCCCCCCTGAGCCTCCTTTTCTCCAGGCTGAGCCCCTTTCCCAGCTCCCTCAGCCGCTCCTGGTGCTCCAGCCCCTTCCTCAGCTCTGTTCCCTTCCCTGGACATGATCCAGCCCCTCAGTGTTGTGAGGGCCCAGAACTGACCTCAGGATTGGAGCTGCAGCTCCCCCAGGACGCTGGTGCTGAGTTTCAGGACCTGTTCCTGCCTGCCCCATATGCTGTCGCTTCAGTGCAGCAGAACAAACCAAACCCCAGCTCTGGGCTTGTTCCTCCCTACCTCAAACCTGCCCCAGGCTGCAGGAGCCTTGTGGCATCCAACAGCTCCAGGAAAGTTCACACTTCTCTGGGAAGTTCTGGTATGGGCATGGTTTACACTGATTTTTTTCTTTTTATAGAAGCTGCATCGTCAGGATGGTACTCAGAGGTTTGTGCCCGTCATTGTGGCTGCTGCCTGTCTGGCACCTCCTGCATCAGCAGCAATGAACCCAGTGGGCCTTCCTGGGCAGAGGAGCCAGGGAAGGGGTCGTTGGGAGTCGTGGTTGCAATAATTCCAAGTGTGATTCTCATTCTGTGTTCAGTAATCACAGCTGGAGGGTGCAGGGTGCACCAGGAGATGGGATGTGGGTGGCTGGGTCCTGCTCTAACGGTAGAAGCAGCTTCTCAAAATCCACTTTTGGGGTTTCTTCCAACCTTCATCATCCCACAGAAACCAGGGCAAACGCCAGATGGAATCAGTGGTTTGGAGTGGGTGACTGAAATGTGCTGCACGTGTTTGGGTGTCTTCGGGTGATGGTTGCTCAGAGCTGGCATCTCCTGCATCCTGGCAGAGCCTGTGGCCACCAAGAAGCCTTCCTCACCTCCCACCCATGACCTGGAGGCCACCTGAGCTCCAGGAGGAGGGTGTGAGAGACTCATGATCCAGGTGGGAGCTTGGGATGTTTTGCTGTGAGAGGCAGGAGCTGGACTGGCACCGAGCTGGGGAAGAGCTGGAAGCTCTTGCTGGCTCCTCTCCTTGTGCCCTACCTTGATGACTCCAGCGAGTCCAAGGACGGATCTTCAGGGCTTCAGTGGATCTACAGCATGGATGGAAAAACCATCCCCAAACCCAGAAGAAGTCTGGGGTGTTTCTAGTTCTAGTTTTGACTGAAGCCTCTAAATTGTAGGGAGGAAATAAAGCTAAGCCGGGGATTTTTTGGATCCGTGGCTGTGGTTCAGCCACGGCTTCCCGAGCTGTTGTTGCTGACCTGGTCTTGCAGAGCTGAGCCTGGAGCCTCGGCTTTGTGCTCCCTTTGCATCGGCAGAACTGATCTCAGGTGCTGGGAGCAGCGAGCACAACACCCCGGCCCTGACCCTCCCCCTCAGGGACCGGCTGTGGGATGGGGATGTGTTGTCCGGGCAAGGAGGAGCCCCTCATCCCCTTCTCCCTGCTCTTCTCTGAGGCTGGAGCCACAAGCTCTCCTCATCCCTGTCATCACCTGTGCCCTGCCAGCCCTTTCCCAAGCTGGGGGTGCTGCCCCTGGACACCTCTCCCCACCTCCTGCCCTCAATGACTCCGGGAACCCAGGGCCAGGGCAGAGCCACCCTCCAGCCCCATGGCACCCGGGGACGGTGACACCCTTTCTCCATCACTGCAGGGACTGGGAGCAGGTGAGGGGGCTGGGGGAATGGGAGGGCAGAGAATGGAATTCCCTTTGTTGGAGGGGATGGTTTGCCCAGTAATCCAGAAACTGCTGTTCCCATGTGCCGTATCTGGGTGACCAGGGAAAAAAAACGCAGCCTCGCTCGGAGCAAGCAAGGACATGCTGGGATGTGATGTGGGCATGGCTTGGCCCTCCTGACGCACCAGAGAAGCTGTTTTCTCTCTCCACCTCTGTGGTTCATGTGAGAGTCACCACCTGAGGCTGTGGAACAGGGAGCTCTCATAAAAACTCCCATGGGAGCTGCATCTCAAACCTGCAGCATGGGGGAGCTGCTCCTGTGCACCCCATCCTGCCCTGAGCAGGGAGCATGTTGTGTGCTCCACTCATCCCACTGCTGCTGGGAATGCAGGGATAGCAGGTGTGCAGGAATAAAGAGAGAAATAAGAGAGAATGGGAACCTCTCGTGTAAGATCTCTCTTATTTGTGCATTTATTTCCCCATACTCGTCACTTTGGTGCCACTTCATCAACCAGCTTGGACATCCCTGATGTGAGAACATCAGCCCTGTTAATCACCCGCCTGTTCCCTCCACAGCTGGGTCTGTGTGGATAAACCAGAGGAGGAGCACAGTCTCTGTATCCAGCTGGATGTCAAACAGGGAACGCTGAAGCCTGGCTGAAATCTCCGTGCCAGGGGATGGAGGAGTTTGGCTTCCCCGTGCCCTTCATCTGCTGCGAGGGAAAAGACGCTGGAGCGCCAGGACAAGGGGGAATGGCTTCCCACTGCCAGAGGGCAGGGTTAGGGGGGATATTGGGATGGAATTCTTGGCTGTGAGGGTGGGGAGGCCCTGGCACAGGTTGCCCAGAGAAGCTGTGGCTGCCCCTGGATCCCTGGAAGTGTCCAAGGCCAGGCTGGACGGGGCTTGGAGCAGCCTGGGCTAGTGGAAGGTGTCCCTGCCCATGGCAGGGGTGAAATGGGATGAGCTTGAAGCTCCCTTCCAACCCAACGCATTCCATGATTCTGTGCAGGAGAAGCACAAATGGATGGACAAAGTAGTCAGGAAGCCTCGGCTCACCCAGGAAAAGTTTATGGATGGGATTGATGGGATGTGGCTCTTTTGGGAAGCTGCCAGGAAGAGCCATGGATGTATCCAGGCTTTGGAGCAGAGCTGCTGGCAGGGTAGGACAAAGGGAAGCCAGGGCCAAAAACCAGGCTGGGGGGGATGGCTGGAGCATGGAGCAGAGCTGGGGAGGGAGAAGGGCAGGATTTGGTCAGAGCCCAGCTGGGATGGGCAGCACACACGAGGCTGAGTGAAGGTGCCCAGGGCACGGCCCCAGCGAGGCTGCAGCAGGGGGGGAAATGCAGAGCTGCTCTGCTGGAATAGATAAGGCTTTGTTTGAGAGATGAAAAAAAAAAAAATAAAAGCTTGGAAAAACTGGCTTTGCCATTTCTGGAGAACATTCTCTGGTCAGGAAGGAAAAAATGATCTCTCTCATGGAAAGCTGTGCTCGGCAGAGGAGTTGTTTTTTGTCAATGCCATTGCCTGGCTGGGGTGAAGGACCCCAGGTCATTCCCATCGGGAATGGGAAGGGTTTTTGGGGTCTCTCCCAGCTGGGGGGCCAGGAGGAAGCAGCTGCTCCTTGGCAGACAGCACTTCATCCATGTACCACGATTCTGACCTCAGCACCTTTGTTTCAGAGGGGTTCGGGTATTTCTGAAGGCTTAGGGGGATTTTTTAGGGTTCAGGTTTTTCTTTCTTCTGTTTTCTTAGGGTTTTGGTGATTTTTCTTAGTATTTTAGTTGTGATTTGTTGGAGGTTTTTTTTATTAAGAGAGGTTCTCAACAGACAAATATGATGATAATTATTGTGATATGAAAACTTCACTGCTAAAAACTGGACTTTTTTCCTCTATTCCTTTTTCTTTCTCTCTTCTCATTAGATTGCACCCTCACGGGTAAGAGCAGTTTTTGGAGCAAACCTCCCTGAGATCAGTATCTCCAGGATGTCCAAAGGTCTTGTGCTTGCTGGCAGGTGGTAGAAAATCCCTTTGATTTCTCAAGTTTCCTTTTTTCCAGACAAGGAGGCTGTTCCCTTTATCTCTCCAAGGGAGGGCATTCAGACACTCCTGAAGTTTTGACCACTCCAGCTGACCGAGGTCCCTGGGAAGGCTCCTACTGGGACCTTGTGCCATGAACCTGATCCTTGCTGGGAGGATAATGGCAAGGGCTCTGTCCTGCTCAGGGATGCTGCACTCCTGTCAGGAAACCTTCCCATCCCAGAGGCTTCTCCTGGTGGGATGGCTTGGCCAGGGACAGGGGAGTTGGTTGAGGATGGGGTCTGGGCATGGATCCTGGTCCTGCTCACTGCATCCCACCACTGGGATGGACAATCAGCACACCAGGCAGTGGCGACCCACTGCTGCTCTCAATTCCATCCCCATTCAATGTCCATTTATACAGATTTCATAAAAAACTCTTCCGTGTCAGCCCTGCTGCTGGAGGCTGGACTTTAGGGGGGACTAAACTGCAGGAATCCTCCAGAAGGCCCCAGTACAGAGCTGTAAATGTCCCTAAAGCTCCCCAAGCCACAGCTCCCACTGCATGAAATTCTCTCACACTGCTTTTAATGACACTGGAGTGAAACTGCGGCAGGGTAGAGGGCACAAGGGCTGGGCTCTGGCTACAGTAATTCAGGTGTGGCAGAGATTCGGGTCTGGCTGAAAACTCAGAGCAGAGTTCTGTCAAGCTGCCCACGTCAGGGTGTAGCTGGACAGCAGGATTGCTGTGCTCAGCCCAGCCTGTTCCAGTTGTATTTATCTTCCCTCATAGGAATGGTGATATTTTATTGTAATGTGCATGGAAATGAGAGCAGAAATAGGGCGGGCGATGGGAGGCTCGCTCCGCCCTCAGCGCAGAGCAGCTCCTGACTCACCTGCTGTCTGGGCTTCCTGCTGACTCCAGCCCTCCCAAACAGCCTCTGGAAATCTGTGCCAGCCCTGCAGGCAGAGCTGGCCCAGCTGCCTGCACCCCTCTCACATGGGCAGTGACACTGGTAAGGGTCTCCGGGGCCGGGAGTGCTCCTGGGTGGGTGCTCTCACCCCGAGGACCCTGAGGATGAACAGCTTTCCTGCTGGCAGCGGGGAGAGTTTCAGCAGCAGCTGTGAAGGCTGAACTGGTTTTTATCATAAAATTATCCAATGGTTTGAATTAGATGGGCAGGGACACCTTCCACTAGCCCAGGCTGCTCCAAGCCCGTCCAGCCTGACCTTGGACACTTCCAGGGATCCAGGGGCAGCCACAGCTTCTCTGGGCACCCTGTGCCAGGGCCTCCCCACCCTCACTGTTTTCTACCTGCCGAGCCTGGACTATCCCAAGAAGAAACCAACCTCCTGTTTTCTGAGCATGGCAAGTGTTTGAGGAAGATGATGTGGAAGGAGGCTGATGATTTTCCCCCACACTAAGGCTCTGTTCAAGGCTTGTGCCTTCCCTTCCAGGGACACACATCCATGTAACAGCTCCGTGGTCATGGCTGAACTCCCAGGGCTTTACAGTACTGGAGTGGGAGCAGAATAAAGCAGCCAAGTCCATGAGGCAAAAGAAATGTCACCATCATCCTCCAGGATCCCCAGCCAAGGCAGGGAGATGCCCGGGGCTGGATGGGGATGGCTACTGAGCCTGGAGCCCACGAGCCCAGGCAGACCACAGAGCTGCAGCAGATACTCCTGAGGAGACACTTGGACCCTGGTGCTGCTGGATGGGAGGTTGAGGGCCACTTTGGGGTTGGGACAGGGTGGCTGTCACATCCAGGGGGACAAAGAGTTGTTCATGGGGAGATTGCAGCACCTGGCTTCGGTGCCAGTGCTGCTCACTGAGATGTCCCCATCCTGGGCAGGCTTTGTCCCGAGGCTGAGGAAGCCACCAAGACTCCCATGGCTCCTTTCCAGGCTCTATCCTGCTGCCGGCCGATGTTCCCCGGGCAGCTCCTGCCTCACCCAGCTGAGCTGAGCCCTGGCTCCCGGGGCTGGCAGGACACGCTCCAGTGCCCCTCACTCTTGCCAAACCGGTGCTGGGTTCTTGCCCCGTCCCTCGGTGCTCTGGAGGCTCCGTCACGGGCAGCACCCTGGCACCGAGCCCTGCCCAAGGTGCAGCCCCTGCGCAGCCTCGCGGCGCGCAGGATGAGGCCGGGCTCACGCGGTGTCGAAATCTCGGTCCCTGCTGACGGCGGGGGCGGGCGGCTGATTTTAGGAGTGTTGCTCTGTTTTCCTGGCAGCAGAGCTGGGCGGGAGCCGCCTGGGAGCCTGGCAGTGCCTGGAGCAGGGGACGGGGCAGGAGCTCCTCGCTTCTTCGCAATCCTCCTCCAGCGAGTTGTTCAACCGGTCGGGCACCGGCTTCCCCATCTTGATGGTGGGGCTGTTTCCACACGGCGGGAGTGTTCCCTGGATTCACAGATGTTTGTAAACTCCAAGGCAGGAATTAACAAATTGGGGCTAATAAGCACAGCTCTCCCCGAGATGTGCACGGACAGCCGGGACTCAGGAAGGGAGGGGGAAGAGGCCCCGGGCACAGCCCTGCGCTGCTTCCTCAGCCATCACCAGCCAGAAAAACAGAGGTTTCAGCCTGGCCCGCAGCCTCCGGAGGTGCTTTGGCACCTGCCCAGGGCCGCTGGGCTCCAGGCAGGGCGGCGGAGGGAAGCTTCTTCCTTCCTGAGCCCATCCGCCGGCGGGTGGCGAGAGCACGGGGTGCCCAGGGCTGGCAGCGCTCGGAGCGCAGCGTGGGCACCCCGCACCAAGCAGGTCTGTCTCCTCCTGCTTCACAGCATCCTGATGCTCTCGGAGTCCTGCGCTGCCGGCCCAGGTGCGGGGTTTCTCACTGTCGAGCCGCCCACCAACATCCCCGAAGCTCAGAAATGCTCCTGGGTGTTGGCGCCGTCCTTCACCCATGGGAACGCCGGGGCCATCAGGGAGCTGCGGAGCCTCAGAGGGCTCCGTGCCACCCCCGTCTCCTCCTGCCTGCCCTCCCCGGGGCAGGATCTGGCAGCAGAGCGTGCCCCGGGCTTTGGGAGACGGAGCCTGGGCCGCCCTGCCGAGCCAGCCGGGCTGCCGGGGGAGCCTTGCCCAGGGCTGGAGCTGGAGCCTCAGCCCCAACAGAGGGAGCTCAGCAAATCCCCTGTGCCAGGGCAGCACCGGGCAGAGCCTACCCTGGCGGGGAACACCCTCCCACCGCCACAGTCCCGCTCCCGTGGGCAGGGAGCAGCCAGAGGCTCCCCTGCTTGGAAAATGTCGGCGCCTTCGGGGCTGACTGGTCCCCTTCTGGGTCCGCGAAGGCACTTCAGCCCCAGCACCAGCTGCCCAGTTTCCTTCCCACAGGAGGATTTTTGGGAGTAGGGCGGCTGCTCAGAGTCCAGCCAGGACTGGTGCTGATGGGGAGGAATGGAAGGGGATGAAGAACCCACGGGCTTGGATCTTGAATCCTTGAATCACTCAGAATCCTGGAGCACTCCACATGCTCCAGAGCCCCTGCAGCTCCTCTGGGAAACACAGGACACGCTTCTGAATTAATCCCAACATCCACCTCTTTGGAAAAACATCCCGGTGCAGGCAGGGGCTGGGGACTGTCCACCGTCCAGCCCCGAGAGGCTGAGCCTTCCTCAGAGGGATTTTTACACCTTTTCCCTTTATCAGTGACCTTTCACAGGGCACATTCAACACGCGGCTTTTTTTTTCTTTTTTCAACAACCAGTACAACCGAAACGCGTCCCCACCCCATCAGAGAAAGCCGAGGAAACGACGATGGACCAAATCCTTGGTCCTGAGGGAACAGGGGCGGAGGTGGAGAACAACCAGACTATTTTTCCCTAAGAGCTAACCCAGCACACACCTGGGAAGCGAAGGAACCTCCTCGCTGGAGCTGCGGCTACTGCGATGGGAGGGGAACTGGGAGAAACAACCTCTGTGCCCACACCCGGCGCAGGAGATGCGGACCCAGCTCGGGGAGGAGCTGACACTTCGGGGGGGGCCAAACATCGGAGTTCCCACACGTCAGGGGCTTTACCACCACTCAGAGGGTGCCCACACCTCGAGGATGTCACACTTCAGCATTCCTCACCTCGGGAATGCCCACTCCTCGGGGGGTGTCCGCACCTCGGGTGGTGCCCACACCTCCAGGGGTACCCACTCTTTGGGAGGTGCCGACAATTCGGGGTTCCACACCTTGGGGGGTTCTCACACCTCGAGGATTCCCACTCCTAGGGAGGGTTCCCACTCCTCGGGAGGGATCAGCTCTGCCAAGCCCCGGCGCGGAGTGGGGGGGATGCTGCGGGACGGGATCCCCGGGACGGCGACTCTGCTTGTCCCGGGAGGAGCGGCACTGCCCGGGGCCGGGTCACTCACCTCTTCTTCTGCACGGAGGGGCTGTATTTCCCTTTGTTGCGTTTCCTGAAGAGCGAGTGCATCGCGTCCCCGCACGGCGCCCGCCGCGCTCCTCCTGCCCGTCCCCGCCGCCGCCCGCAGCCTCTGCGCCGCCACCGGGCCGGGCCCCGCCGGGAGGCGGGACGGGGCTGCACCGCCTCTGCCTCCTCCTGCCTCCTGCCCGCCGCTGCCCGGCCCGCCCCTCCCCACCCCCCAGCATCCTCCCCCGGCCTTGGTGGAGCCCCGCGCTCCCGGCTCCAGCCCTGCCCGAAAAGGGCCCCCGGCAGGGTTGGACCCCCCCAGATGTGCAGGGTCAACCTGACACGCCCCAGGAGTCAGGGCACGGGTGGGGAGCAGCTTGAGGGGTCCCTGGGCTCAGAGGGGCTGTGGTGGGCACAGAGGAGCAGTCACGGGGGTGGCTGCGGCTCCTCCCGGGTGGTCTCTGTCTTTAGGGGTGACCGGTGCTCAGAGCATCGCTGCTCCTTCCAGGTGCATCGGCACTGCCGAGGCACCTCCAGTCCTGGGAACAGTCCTGGGCCTTTCACAAGACAGATTGAGGGGCTGGAGTGCGTCCAGAGAAGGGAACAGAGCTGAGGAAGGGGCTGGAGCACCAGGAGTGGCTGAGGGAGCTGGAGGCGGCTCAGCCTGGAGAAAAGGAGGCTCAGGGGGGACCTTCTGGCTCTGCACAACTCCCTGACAGGAGGGGGCAGCCGGGGGGGGTCAGGCTCTGCTCCCAGGGAACAGGGACGGGACAAGGGGAAATGGCCTCAAGTTGTGCCAGGGGAGGTTTAGGTTGGATATTGGGAAAATTCCTTCATGGAAAGGGTGGTCAGGCACTGGCACAGCTGCCCAGGCCAGTGGTGGGGTCATCATCCCTGGAGGGATTCGAAAGCCATGTGGATGTGGCACTTGGGGACATGGGTTAGTGGCGAATATGATGGTGCTGGGGGAGTGGTTGGACTCGATCATCTTACAGATCTGTTCCCACCTAAAGGACTCCCTAAGGCACTGAGATGCCTCCCCCAGGCCCCCCGCAGCCTAAGAGGTTTTGCTCACACGTGCACACAGCAGTCAGCAATTAGGACCAGCTCTGGCCTTTTTATCCTGGGATTTTGTGCCCATGCAGGATTAAAGCCCTGATTGTAGCTTCCCCACCACCCCCAAATCCTCTGCTGATTTTTGTTCTGGGGGCAAGTCAGTGCACGCTGTGACCTATTGATCCCGATCGCCTGCGTGTGCCGGATGTCCTGTGCTCTGGGGCGCCCTTAAAGAGTGCAGAGCTCTCCGGCCGGCCGGACACTCCCGCCTGGGTCCGGCTGCGCCTGCCTGGGGCACGGGGAGGCTGCGGGTCCCGGCAGCGACAGCGCAAGGCAAGTGTGTGTTTGTGTGTGTGTGTAGCTGTGTCTGTCTGTGTGTGTCCACGTCTGTGTGTCTGTGTGTCCTGCCTGTGTTTGTGAGGTCTCCTCCATCCCAGTTGCTGTGGTTTGTCCTCCTGGCTACCTTTAGGGGGTGAGAGGCAGTTTCCCTACAGGAGCTGAGCCTGCTGAAAGCTCTCTGTGGCACTGACCCTGCTGCCTGGCTTTGCCATCCCCTCCTGGGTGATCGGGAGCCAGCTGAGCTGTGAGGCTGGAACCCACAGCCAATGCCCCACAGAGCTTTGAACCCACTCGGGGCCGGGCTGTCACCCCCCAAAACAGCAGCACTTTGAGTGCCCGTGGCCTCATCCAGCCAAGCACCTTGGAGCTTTTGGCGAGCGGGGATGGATTTAAAACACTGCCAGGAGCCCAAGGTTGTGCTGAAGGTGGATCTGGGGGGGGAGGGGGGGGCAGGGTCCTGCTGGGATTGAGTCCCATGGGGTGTAACTCAGACCCTGTTGGTGGCTGGGGGTGCTGGTGTGAGGCTGGAGCAGCCCAGCAGCGGCAGTGCTCCCACAGCAGTCCCCAAACAGCCAGAAGGAGGCTGGGGCCTGACCCTGCTCTGCCTGGGGCCGTTTCTGGGCTCTCCCTGTTACCAGCCATGGTACCAGCTCCATTTTAACTAAAACTGAGGGTGTGACTTTGTCTTCATGGTGCCCAGCTTCCATTTTTACTTCCAAATCGATTGTGAGAATCCCCTCACGGGGGTAGGAACCATTTATCTGATCCCCAAGAGCCGTCGATCCCTGTGGGCTGGCAGTGCCTGGAGCCTGGCACACTCCCTGCCGTGGCTGCGCATCACTGCCAGGCTCCTGCCTGTGCCAAGGAGCAGAGCAGTGTTCCCCTACTTTCTTGGGAAGAGGATTTTGCAGATGCTGTGAGCATCCCCATGCAACCTGCCCAGGCAGCACCTACATCCCCATCCTCTCTCTGCTCCCAACACAAGGGGGGCGAGGAGGAAGAAACCCAGCCTGACTGCTTTTATTTCACTGGGTTAAATTCTGCACGTCTTTATTCAGCACTAGAAGCACTTTCTGGCTTTTGTGCTTTTGGATCCCCCCACCCAGTGTCTAGCAGAAACATGTTCTGGATGCTCAAAGGACCGGTTGCTCCTCTTCCAGCTTCCAGAACCCTCCCAGAGCCCCCCTCCTTAAGCCCTGCGTGGAGGTAAGCAGAGGTTTAGGGATGAAATACTTCTGCCTACCAGAGGGGTTTGCTTTCCATCTCCTCCTGCACCAGTTCTGCAGCCTTAATCCTCCTAATCTCCCCACATCTCTGGTGTGGCTCATTTTTGTGTGCAAATGCCCTTGAGAGCAGCAAAATTGCAGCTGCTGGGTGAAACACCAGGTGGAGAGAAACTGCGGTGTAGTGGAAAATTCTGCCTTATGTAAACTGCCCAAGTATTCTGCCTTTACCTTGGCATGGGATCAGAGGCCCTGCACAAAGCCTCTGTACACAGGGTGCTTTTGGGGACCTGGGGGCTTGTGGTTTGGGGGTGCTGGCAGCTCTCGTTGAGGCTCTGGTGCCTGCCCAAAGCACCACACACCCCGTGCTGAGGTTCCCTCCTCAGTCGGGGTCTGCCAGGGTTGGTTTTGCGGCATTTATTTTGCAAATGAGCCTTTTGGTGGCTTTACTGATGCAGCTGGTCCCTGCTGTGCTCCGTGCCCTCCCATCTCCTGCTGCTGCCAGGCCTGCCGCACCCCGTGCCGGTATCCAGACCCGGTGCCACCAGCTCCTTGGAGCCTCTTGAGCGTGGAGCAGTAGAGCTGTGCTGCCAGCCAGGAGCCTGCCGTGCCCAGGGAGCTGCCAGGCAGGTGTGGGCCCCACTGCAGGGCAGCGGGGGGCTCGTGGGAGGATGCCGAGCCCCAGGGTGCTGCACCCCACCAGGACCCCCACCCAGATGTGTCCCCTTGGCTCCTTTCCAGCCCTTAAAACACCCACGGAGCTCCTTTCACGGGGCCGAGCACCTCGACAGAGGCAGCAATGTGGCAATATTGACTTAACCTGGGTGAGAAGCTCTTGAGCTGCTGCTGCCGCAGGAGGGGAGCAGGACAGGAGCACGTTTTATGCAACGAGATGACATTTTCCTGGCAAGCCCTTCTCTGGCATCCCACACCCTGCTCCACCCTGCGCCAGCCCCAGCACCCTGGCCGAGGCTGCTGCTCCAGGGGTCTCATTCCCTGCTGACACCTGTGAGTGGGCTTGGCCATCCCACTGTGTTACACTGTCCCACCCCACACAGCCCATTCTGGGCTGGGTGGGTCAAGCATCCCCTGGGTGGGTGGCATCCTCTTCCCTGTGAGCCCCAAAAGGCACCGTGGCAGTGCCGAGGGGTTCTGGGGACCCACTGGAGCAGAGGAGCCAGGCATGGAGATGATCAGCCCTGGCAGCTGTTCAGCAATGTTCCTCCATGAAGAATTTTTGGATTTGACTTCTGATGGAGGGGGGTTGAGGCAAAACAACTTGGAAATCTCTTCCAAAAGCTCGATGGAACACAAACAGCAGCAGATGAGCCAAAACCTCATTTATTTTCTGGGTGGGACTTTTTGACAGCCCCTGGAGGGCCCAGCTGAGCTGCTCGCCCCCATGGCAGGGGTTTGGGGTGGAAAGGGAGTTCCTGCTCGCACGGCAGGAAAGCAGGGCACTGAAACACCTCCGTGCTGCTGCTTCCTCCTGGCAGCTCCCACGTGCGCAGGAATGCGGCCGTGCTCGTTCCTAACTGGTCCTGTGCCGGGCGAAACCTCCCCCAGCTCCGTTTAGGGCTGGTTTTGCTCTGAAATCAGCAGCCATCCTGCAGCCCCTGCCAGCCCCGATGGCTTCAGATGGGTCTGGTGGGATGTGGTAGCTCAAAGGACCAAACTCAAGGTTCCTCAGACTTTAGGAAATAAATAAAATAAAGCAAATGCATCGCTCCTGATGCTGAAGGATGGGAAAGCTCCTGTCCCAGCAGGGAAGTGGCTTTTTCTGCTGCACTTGCTGATTTGAGCCCAAGTGCCATGAAGGGAGTTAATATTGAACAAACACCAAGCGAAAGTGGGTGCAGGCAGCCAAGCAAAACAAAGGCTGAGAGAGGCCGGTGCTCTGACTCATTTGGCATGAAAATGCAGCACGGAATAAATTAAGTTTGGCTCTTCCTCACCCTCCCGGCACGGTGTGGAGCAGAAGGGCTGTGCTGTCACCGGCGCTGGGGTGGCTTTGGGGTGCTGGTGCACACAGCAGGCACTGGGGAGGCATGGGGACATCTGCACCAAACTGCGGGGCAGACAGAACGGGATACATCCACCTTGGCAGGTCCTGTCCTGTGTCCCCAGCCATGACTTTTGGAATGGCACTGAACACCGTACAGCTGGGCTGGATTTTAAGATCACGATGTGCATCCGAGACAGCAGCAGCTTCTCTTGGTCCTTATTCTCCTGTCTCATGAAGGGATGGGGTCCCAGATCCCCAGTGGGGACACACAGTTGTCATCATCATCATCATCATTATCATCAAATCATCACAGAGTGGTTTGGGTTGGAAGGGACTTAAAGTTCATCTAGTCCCCTGCTGCCAAGGGCAGGGACATCTTCCACTAGACGAGGCTGCCCCAAGCCCCATCCAACCTGGCCGTGAACATTTCCAGGGGCATCCACAGCTCCTCTGGTGTCCCCTCTGCCCCTCAGTGGCACGGTGCTGCAGCCCTGAGCACCCATGCAGGAGCACTGGTCCTGGCTGAGATGTCCCACATCTGGGACCACTCTGTCCCAGTCTCCCAGAACGCATCGAGAGGAAGAAAAAGGTCAGGGCTTCACTTCAGGCTTTGGCCTGTGATGTAAAGACTGGGAATTTCCGGGGTGTAATGTTTGCATCTCTATAAATATGCAGCTGGAGCGCACCCAGGGGCAGCTGCCTGCGATGGGCGAGGGAGATAATGCCCCGCTTCCGCCAGCGTGGAAACTCGCGGGGGAAAGGGCACGGCAGCGCCTGGCCCCGCAGCACGTAGCGGTGATTCACCCCAGAGCCCGCCTCGGGCGATGCTGTGACCCCCAGGGCTGTGGGCAGGAGGGGGACACATCCACGGGGTGTCCCAGGAGGCTCCCGGCAGCTGCGGGGAGGGCGGTGGAAACGATTTCCCAGTGTCCCGGGTGCCTCGGCAGAGCTGGACCAGCGGCACCAGGGCAGGCTCAGGGTGGCCCCGCGGCTGCTGGGCGCTGTCCTGCCTCAGAGCGGGGTGACACTGCCTTAGACAATCCCGACTGGTGAGACTGGGAGAGGCCGGCCCAGCCCTGAGCCGGCCGCGGCACCCGGCACCCCGCGCCCGCCCGCTCCCCGCGGTTTCGGCAAACCCAGTGCCCGTCCTCTCCCGGCGGCGCAAACCAGTCCCGGGGCTCGCACCCAGCACCGCCCGGGCCCGCGTTGCGACAGCCCTGGGAGCGGGCGGCTCTCCCCAAACCAGCACCCCTCGGGATCGCCAGGCTGGGGAGGGCGTGCACCCCAAACGCACCCCAAACGCACCATGGGGTGCCCCGATGGATGGGGGTCCTGGGCTGGGGTGCGTTGCAGGGCTGGTCCCTAAAGCAGAGCTGCACCCTAAAGGGGGGTCGGGGCAAGGTGGTGGCGGCTGTCCTGGGCGGAGGACTGTGCCTCCTCAGGGTACCTGTCACCGGGCTGGGAGGAGACAGGTGAAAAGGATTTTGGCACCAGCACATCCTGCACAGTCACTCGCAAAGGATGCCGAGCGGAATCAGCCTTAATTCCCCCCCTCCTCCCGGCAGCGGCACCTTCGGGCAGCACCCCGGGCACGGCCCGGCCTCCTGGGCGGCTGCCGGTGCCGCGGGGCCCCGCGCCCGCCCGGCCGGGCCCTCCCTGCTCTTCGTCACAGCGTGGGTGACAGGGGCCGCACTCACCCCAGGGATCGAGGTGTCCCGATTCGTGTCACATGGGTACTCTGGCTGGAGATGCCACCAGCCGCCACTGACTTCCCAACCCTGCCAGGCCCAACACCTGTGGGATGTCCCCGCTCAGGGCTGGGGAGCAGTGGCTGGACAGACAGGTCACACCACCACCTCTGCTGTTCAGTGTTTTCCTCAGCCGGTCCCCAAGTGTCCCATCCTAAGGCAATGACATGAAGCTGTGCCAGGGCAGGGTCAGGCTGGAGATCAGGAAAAGGTTCTTCCCCCAGAGGGTGCTGGGCACTGACCAGGCTCCCCAGGGAATGGGCACGGCCCCGAGGCTGCCAGAGCTCCAGGAGCATTTGGACACCGCTCCCAGGGATGCACAGGGTGGGATTGTTGGGGTGCCTGTGCAGGGCTGGGAGTTGGACTCAATGATCCCAATGGACCCTTCCCACTCAGGATATTCCATGATTTTATGTGCCAGCATTACCTGCAGCTGGGGGGAGCAGTGAGCACAGGAGCTGGCCCTGATGGGGCCGGTGGCTTTCCCAGGCCACGCCGGATGCAGACAGATGCATTTCACAATGCCCAGGTCCCAGCCACCCCCAGCTGCTGCCCTGGGATCATAACTGATAGGGAGACAGAGAAATTAAATACACAAAATGCCATGGGTTTATGCTCATTTGGGAGTTTTCCATCGCCCCAAATCAGGGACCTGTCTGTCCATCCCACTGTCCGTCCATC
Source organism: Edolisoma coerulescens (assembly GCA_013397115.1). Taxonomy (NCBI): domain Eukaryota; kingdom Metazoa; phylum Chordata; class Aves; order Passeriformes; family Campephagidae; genus Edolisoma; species Edolisoma coerulescens. The sequence continues at coordinate 111,057 of VWZW01005276.1, read as the reverse complement.
CCACCCACGGCTGGACATGGACAAACATGACTGGGCTGGCTGTGGCCTCATTGCTCTGGGATAATTCACATTCCAGGATAATACCCCACTTCAAACAGTCTCCATCTGCCCACCAGTGCTCACTCCCAGGGCTTTCCTAATAGACTAAAGCATAATTTGGTTGCTAAGGTAGGATCAGAAAATCTTTAACGGGGGGGAAATACCCAAATGCAAGACTTGTGCCCCATATTAAATAATAGACTTACATTTATATATAATATAAATNGTTTGTCGTGGCAGGTTAACCATGGATTATAACCACCATTAATGATTATGACCATCATTAGCAGCCACTGCAAGGGCAGGGTGAAGGGGGGGCTCGCTGGTAGGGGGGTGAAGGGGTCCTTGTGCCAAAATAAATGCTCAGTTTATTGAATCGGGGCCGTGGTGGATAGGGAGACGGGTGGCACACGGGTGATGGGACACTTTGCTGGCTGCCGNCCGCAGCCCTCGGCAGGGTTTAGCTGGGGGGCCGGCAGAGGGGCGATCACATGCTTGCCAGCCCGAGATTAGATGCAGCCGCTGCGGCGGGGAGCCCTGCCAGCCGTAGCACTCCGAGCCCATGGCCCCGGGCAGCAGGAGGCGGCCGCGGCAGCCCTGAGGGCCCGGGGAGACCGGCGGCCCCGGATGATGTCCTACCTGCGGCCCCCTGGCAGCCCCCTCGAGCGCTTCAGCGGGCTTTCCCTCATTTACTGGTAAGCGGGGCGGGATGCTGCCGCACCGGGAACGGGAACGGGCATCCCTCGGAGCCTGGGATCCGTTCTCCAGGGGTGGCGATGCGTTCGATGACCCCGTGGCTTTTGGCGGGGTTTGATTCGATTCATTTTGGTGGCCGCTCTCCGGGGGGCAGGGTCTGCTGGGGGTCCCACAGCACCTTCAGGGGCAGCGCACAGGTGAGGCCGGTATCGGCCAGGGATGGGAAAGGGGATTTATTTTCCAGGCAGCAGCTGGGGAAGCAGCTACAGCTTCTGCGAGTAGTTGTGGGTGCTCCTGCTGCAGTTCTGGTGCTGGGCTCTCCCCTTTGACGAAACCTCCCCGAAAGGCCCCTGTCCCCTCGTGCCGGTGCCCGGGGAGCGGGGTGGGTGCGGAGCAGGGCCCCGAGTGGGTGCGGGGAAGGCGGCGGAGGGGACGGGAGGTGACGGCGGGCGCTGCAGATGTCTATGTAGGGCAGAGAGGGCGAGCGGGAGCGCGGCTCTGCCCGGGGCCAGGGTTCAGAGCGTGCGGCTTTAGCCGATTAACTGGGGGTCAGTGGGCCGGAGCCAGAGCCGGCGTGGGCCCCGGCGGGGTGTCGGGACCACCCTGGGGTTTGGCGGAGGCTTTCTTGGGCTGGCCAGAGCTGGGTTTCTCCCCAGCCGAGACCAAGAGCCCAGGGCACCCTGAAGCCAGCAGGGCCCGTGATCCCTGCTGCTGCTGGGAGATGAGCCGTCTCCGGCTGAAGTAGGTCATTGGAGCGAGGGCTGGGGGGGCTGCGGGCGGCTGCTCCCCAGGGGGGTGCAGGCAGGATGGCGAGGGCAGCGCCCCGGGATGACTGCGACCGAGAGGGTGGCTTGAGTTGCTGTGTTGATGCTGCCCTGCTGCTTTTGAGTGGAGAAAAAGCAGAATCAGTTGCCGGTCGGAAGGAGGTGGTGCAGGACAGGCGTGACCGCGTGGGGTTTGTTTGGAGCAGCACCACCCAGGTGGGTGCTGATGTTGTGGGGCCGTGGGGTGTGTGTGGGAGCAGCACCGTCACCTCACTGGGGTCCCCTGGGCATCCCTGGCTCCACGGGGCTGCTAAGCCCTGCTGCCCTGCCCCTGCGGGGCAAAAATGCTCAAACCCCATTTTCTACCTCACGATTCTGCTCTTATGCTGGAATTTTGGCTCGAACCCTCCCTCAGCTTTGTCCACTGGGCTGTGTTTGGTTGGGAAGGAGAGGGGTGGTCAGGGGGACTGTCCCCCACATGTGACGGCTGCCAGATGTGCTGGCTAGTGTCCGGCTGTCTGCCGGCTCTGTCAGGACGCGGCAGAGGGTGGCGAGCAGATGGCAGGGAGATAACACTCCGATAAGGATGACCCCGCTCTGCCGCTGATTAAAAGATTAATTTTGGAGTTTGAAATAGGAATTTAATAAATAAACACGAGCCGTCAGCAGAACCTCACCCGGCAGCATCAGGGCGGGGGGTGGTGACTGCCGCGGCTGGAGCACTGTTGGTGCCAGGCAGGTCTCGTGGCTGGACCACGCTCTGTGTGCTCCGGGTGGGTTTGGATCCACTGCCTGCTCCTCCTCCTTGCACCAGGCGTGGCCGGGTGCAAGACTGGCCTGGCACTTCCACCAATCCTCTTGGAATTATTATTGCTGCCTGTCTGTGGCTTGTGCCAGGGTCTGGGTTGGAGCACGGGGATGTTTGCAGCTCAAGGATGGCTCAAAGCTCTTCCCAAGAGCTGCGCTTCCAGTTCAGTAACGTGTTCTGAAATCTTTCCCAAAAATATGTAGTTTTCCTATCTTTCCCTACTCAGCCATTTTGCTCACCTTTCTCTTTCCATCTCTATTTTTATGGATTCACTTGGGTGAATTTCCTGCCGTGGTTCTCAGGTTTTTTTCCCATTAATGCAGGGTGGACAGAGGGTGGCCAGGCTGGCAGAGCAGCTCCTGCAGCCCCCACCAGCCCCTGTTAATAAGTTTATAACCAGTCAAATCCCACAACCCAGGGGACTTAGGAAGGCAGAGAGATTTATAATACTGTTAACCCTTCACAGCAGTTGACACCCAAACTGGGGCCACAGTCCCCAAGCAGAGCAGCAGATCACCCACCTTATGGGAAGGTGAGGAGGAGGAGGAGGAAGGAGAAAGGCTTTCCTGTGGGAGAGATGTTACCACACCTGAGGCCTGCTATGGTGAAAATGAAGGTGCCTGTTTGAGCTTTCCCATGTGATTGTGTTTGTGTTAATCCCCATCTCTGGGTACATCCAAGGGTTGGGCTGGAGCAGATGTTGGGGGATGTTCAGCTCGGCTGGGCTCTGGCATAAACACCTTTCCTAAAAACATCTGGCAGACCAAGCCCGATGTCCCTTCTACCTTAAACAGTCTCTCCTGATTACTGCAAGACAGGCTAATTGAAGATGTTCTTTTCGCCTTTTCCTCAACCAAAACCTTTTGGAACAGCATGGGAAGAGCTGTGTGTTGATGTCCATGGGAAAAGGCCTGTAACCCCTGTTGTGGTTCAACCTCCCTGAGCCCCAGCAGTCTCCAAGAGCAGCTCTGCCAGGCAGGTGCCCATGGACTGACCATCTTCTCCCTGGGCAAGAAGAACCTCCAGAAAATGCTCCATCACTGTCGACTTGATGCATAATTGTCAGGTGGCATCGGCTTCCTTCTGCAAGCCCCTCTCTGCCTGGGGTGAAGGGGATGGGCAGGAGAAATCTGACTTGCAGACAGCCAAGGTTCATTGGGATGAATCCGTCATGCTGAAGAAATCCACTGGCTGAGAAGGATGTTGGAAAATAGGGATGAAGTTTAGAGGAGGGTAATAAAAGGGGTTGAAGAACAGAAAAGCCTGGCCAGCAGTGAGAGGTGGCATCTCCACCTGCCTGAGGTCTTGGTGGCCTGGTGGTGCAGATGTCCTGGGAGAAGGGGCCTTCTTCCCTGAGGAGTGAGAACATGCATTGGCCTCAGGTGGAGACACCTTCCTCCAGCAGGAGGGAACAAGCATTGGAATAGTGCCCTGGCACCAAATACTCCTCACGTCTCCATCTGCAGGCGTGGCTCAGGTGGGAGTGAGGGGTGGCCCACCAGCAGAAGGAGTGGGAAGGGTGAAACACCCCCCAGGGGGGCACCCTGTGACCTCTGCAGCTGCAGGGGGTCAGAGGAAGGGATTGAAGGAGTGCTGGGGTCCACATGGTTCTTGGGAGGAGGAAAGTGCCCGCAGGGTGTGGGCACAGGGATGTGGGATGGTTGGCAGCCCTGCTCATGGGGATGAGGACTACAGGCTTGGAGGAGCAGTGTCACCCACCCAGGGCTGGCTTCACCTGCTGCCACCCTCTGCCCACCTGCAGGTGGGTGCCCAGGGAGATGCTGAGCCCAGGGCTGGGATGGCAGCATGGGATTGCCCATCCCTGAGTGCTCCCTGTAGCACCTGCCTGCTTCCTTCACCAGGAACTTTGCCACTGTTGTTTCTTTTGGGTGCGGGTTACTCCTGGGGTGGTTCCAGCTGGACACGAGAGGAAAACTTTTCATAATGGGAACAGTCAGCCTTCAGAATCACCTCCCCAGGGAAGTGGTGCATGCCCCCATGTTGGATATTTTCAAGATTCAGCTGGGCAGGGTACCAGGCTGTCTTCTCTCAACCGTGCTTTTGACAAGAAAGGTTGCACCAGGTGCTCCTTGAGGTCCCCTCCAACCTGGTATTCCATGATTGTTTGTTCCCTCTTCTGTTCAGACTTGTCTGTGAACATCTCTGATCTCCTGAGCTCATCTGAAGTGACTCCATGGGTGTTATTATGAGAACACTGTGGGCTGTGCTGGGACTGTGGGCAGCTCCTTCCCAGCTCCAGAGCAGTTGATTGATTTTTTGATTTATCCCCAACGCTTTGTAGCTGATCCTGCGAGCAACACAGTTGCATTTTTCCATTTTCTAATCAGATGTAAAAGCCTCTGCAGCCCACGCTAATTTTGTTGTGTCATGAAATGAACTCACTCAATAATGACCCCATGTTCCTGCTGCTGCCCGGGCAGCCTGTGGCTCCTGCTGCTGCTCCCTGAGTCGGTGGGATGATGACAGAGACCGCGACCCAGTGCCCTGCTGGGGTGAGCCCTCCCTCCTCTAACCTCCTTAATGCCGCTTTCCGGAGCTGAAAGGCCTCAGACAGGTCTCACTTCCTCAGCAGGATGTCTTTCCACCTCTAATTCCCACCCATGCAAACCTACTTGGACCCTGTTCCTCTGTTCAGCCATGCTCGGAGGCTCCCTGTGGGCTCGGGGATGCTGCTGTCAGCACAACCTTCCCTTCCCTTCCCTTCCGCTCAGGGCCCTTCCTTGGGCTGTCCCTGTTTTGGGATGATGTGGTCCTGGCTGAATCACCTGGATCACCCGGAGATGCTCGCTGTGGGATCTGGCCAGGCTGGGCATCCCCATGAGGTCAGGCCATGCCTGGGTTCAGCTGCTCCCCGCTCCTGGTTCCTGGGTTTAGCCTCGATGTTGGGGCTGGAATCACTGAGGAGACTGAGGGCTCCATTTCTTATGTGGCCTTCACATGACCTGGAGACAACCCCATGTCTTGGCTCAAGACAACAATTTTTGGGCACAGCTACACATGGAATATAACAACATTTTGGGCTACCCAGGACACCCCACCTGAGCAGCCAGGCTGGGAAGGGCTGTTTGGCTGGAAGGGAGCACTCACTGAGCCCTCAGCTCCAAATGGAAGTGTGTTCCACGAGAGATGAGCCTTGAGTGATGTCTTCCCATGGGAGTTTCTGCATTTTCTGCTGGATGTGTTGACCCTGTGATGCCAACACTCCCAGTGACATTAAACCTATCACTCCCCTCGTGGTCCAGCTATTCCCAGCTTTGTTTGCTTGTTGTAGGAAGGACAAGGGCAGATCTGAGTTATTTTTTCTCATAACTTCATCATTGGTCATACTTGTTTCAGCCATTCTCTTCCTCTCTTTTCTTTCTGAACCCCAAATCTATCACCAACACCTTCTCCACTGCTTCCTCTTGGCAGTGGTTTCTGGGCCTCTCCCCAGCGCTCCCAGTTTCACTCTCCCACACTTTCCTCTTCATGATCTCTCAGAAAAATACACTGGAAATGCACTTGACTTGTCCTGTCAGCATTTTTAACTCTATGGTCCTGCTTCAAGACTTATTTTAATTCCATTTACAGTTTCACCCATCCCTGCTTGTAAATGGTAGTGTTAAGTAAAGCTGACTTATATGGTTTCACTCAACTTCTATTAAAAATAATTTTTTCAAGCAAAAATAATTTTTCCATGGGAAAAAAAAATCATTTTTCAATGAGCTTTAAACTCATTTTTCTAGCAGTCAATGAAAAAGTGGACAAATAAATGAAGCATGTGCTTATCTGCTGTCTAGGCCCACGGGGTTACTTTTTTCTTAATTCATACTCCTTCTGTTCTCTCATTTATTTAAAAATCTAAAGTCTCCCCAGCAGTTTCCTGGGATAAGAATCCTGGATTAACTTGGGGTTGCTCAGCTGGGTCCCAGCTCTGTAAGGATCTCAAGCACACAGCATAGGCCCTTTGCCTTCAACACTGGTTACACAGATTAGGCCTGGGACCCTCGGGCAGATCAAAGGGGGCTTACAAATCCTTCCTGAATGTGATTCCAAGTTTTAAACCACTGAACATCTTCTGAATTGTTTCCGTTGAAACTTCCACTGACAAGAGAGGCGTTAATGAACAGGAGCAGCAGCAATGTCTGATGCTTTTGTCAAAGTCGGTGCGTGTTTTGGAGGATGGAATTGAGGATCTGAGTGTTTGGAGAGAAAGTTGGAAGCTGAGCACTGCTCCTCTTCCCTGAGGGCCTCTTGGATTTGGTTTTCATTTATTTTACCAGCTCGTGGACAAGTGTGTGGTTTATTGCAACATCCCACGCAGTGGGAAGGACCAGGAATCCCAGGGCTAGGCAGGTGAAGGACTTCATGTTGAAGGTGTTGAGCCCCAAACACATCTGTTTAACCCTGAGTGTGGAAATTGTTCCCTGAGATGCAGAAGTCAGGGTGGGTGAATTACTGAAGTGCCAGGAAGGAAAATTTTCCCATTTTCCTGCAAGTTTTGGGTTGGCCTGACTCTAGTGAGCTTTCCTGCAGCCCCTCTGAAACTGCTCAGAGAAGTGACCTTAAAGAGTCACAGAATGGCTTCGGCTGGAAGGGACCTTAAAGATCATCTCATTCCACTCCCTGTCATGGGGATGGACCCTGTCCAACCTGGCCTTGGAGATTTCCAGGGATGGGGCAGCTTCTCTGGGAAACCTGTGCCAGTGCTTCAACTTTATCCCATTGTCGTTGCCTTTAGTCCATGTGCAATCCCTTCCCTTCAGCATCCCTGATTTATTCGAGCCAAGACTCTGGCTCATGAATCAAGGGAGTAATTGTGTGGCAAGGTATTAGCAGAGTCCCAAAGGATCTTGGAAGGTTGTACGCCGTATTTTGGTGGTGGGATGGAAATGTCTCCTCCTCTGACCAGGATGGATTTTCGTGCATCGGAGGACTTAGAGTGTGATCCCGAGTGTGAGTGGCAGGAGGCTGCTGGGTGACGGGTGCCCAAAAAGGTCACCCCAAGCTGGGCATGGTGCCAGGACTCTCCTGCCTGTAGAACAGGCACAGAGGGAGGGTTCCACATCCCAGCGTTGAATTTCTGTGCATATTCTGCCACAAAACCTCCTGGCCCGCCTTGGACGAGTCACCAAGAGCCAGAGCTGGTGCTCATCAGGTGTTGGGACCTCCTGCCTTAATTTTTGGCTTTCCACGCCCTGGTCACTTTCTGTGGTATGGCAGGAGAAAGAGCATCTCCCTGCTGTTGGGTCGCTGAGGGGATGGGCAGGTTTGTGAGACTCTTGAAGGCTGCAGCATCCAACAGATTTGGATATGGCCCCAGGTACCACCCCTCGTGCTTAGTCTGGTTCGGCCAAAGCCTTGACAGGGGCGTGAACCAGATGTGGGCACATCTTGCTGTGCTGGGGTGTGCACAAGGTATCACCAGATGCATCTACGTCTGTCTAGTTGGCAAACTTATCCAAATTTTTTTTTTTTTAGCTAGATAGTTTAATTTTTAGGAAAGTTTTGGCCACCTGAAGGTCAAATCTACTCAGATTTTGTATGTCATCCGAATGTCCTCAAATGAAAGCAATTAAAAAAAAAAAAGACAAAATGCAGGAGAACTTTTCCAATTTGCCATTGTTTTGAAGCACCTTGCACTTGCCCAGCGAGGCTTCACACGAGGCCATCAGGGAAGCTCCTGCTGATAAAATCAGTTGTTCACACATGAGAGCAGCAATATCCAACAGCACTGGACTCAAGGAACGGTTTGGCAAGGAGCCGCAGTGCCAGGCAGGCACGTCCACAGCGGATGCAGTCAGTGCTCCGCTAACGAGATCAAGGGCCACTAATGGGGCCTGGCCAGGAGCCTGCAGAGACGCTGTGGGAACAGCACGAGGAGGACACTGGTGATGGAGTCAGGGCCAAGAGTTTCCGTGTGACCTTAGATGTCCCCCAGAGCTGGCTGGGATGCAGGACCTGTGTCCTCCTGCAGGTCCAGGGGAGTATGTTTCCCTCCTCAGGAAAGGTCATCAGATCTTCTCCCCCAAGATTGCAGCCCTGCGCCTGCCAAGCCCCGAGGTGGGTTGTTCCAGGTCCATTCCCATTCACTGGCAAACCTTGGATAATCTTTTTTCATCCCTCCATCCCCACATCCCACAAGACAGGGGTCCTGCTGCTTCTCCAGCTGGATTATATGCACCAAGATAGGGATGGAAGAGGCTGTTCAAGGCAGTTCATGCTTCTGACCTCCCAGCAGGCAGGGGAACAACTGAACTTGCTCTGCATTAAGAAGGAAATACAGTGGGCTGGAAAAGATGCTAAAAGAAAAAAAACATCAACATCAACCCTAAACCCCCTAAGTGCTGCAGTCTGTTATTGCTTCCGAAGCTTTGCTATGGATTTTAATCCTTTAGGGATGGTGACCGCACATGTCCCACACCGAACGCTGCCCTTCATCCCCGGAGGGGCCATTCCCAACGATGCATCCCAGTAATTTCAGCGCTGTGCTGAGGATGAGGGGCCAGCTCTGCTCGGGTCTGGCCGAGCTCCGGGAAGGCACTGGGATAGGCCGCGCTGGCTCCGGCTTGCGTAAGCTTTAATCTAAAGTTGGAGATGTTTTGAGCTGATCTGTGTTAATGTTGGGTGGAATTAACATGCATACGGGGGGACCACGTGATGCCCTCCGACCTCCTCCTTTTTTTTTTTTTCCATTTTTTTTTTCCCATCACTTTAACGGATTCCTGCCAAATCAGAGTGGCTGGTGCCTGGCAGGGCCAGGCTGCTGCCGCCGGCAGGATGCCCGTGGTCTCTGTCCTTTACAAGGGAGCCATCATCATCAGCAGGTAACCCCCCAGCTGGGGTGGGAATGGGGAGGGGGCTCTGGGGGTCCCGTGGCTTCCACTTCCAGCCAAGGTCCTACTGTTTTCTCCAGGAGCAGGGTTGGAAGGCAGGGATTGCAGGTAGAGCCCAGGACACCGCTGGGCTGGTTGGGTTTTCTACGTTTGTGGCATTAGCAGAGCTCGGGGCTGCTGGGTGGCTGTGCCTCGGAGCGGGGATGATGATAAGAGGTGATCGTATCAAGGAGGCATCTGCTCCGCTGGAACTGCCTCCGTATGGCGCCGTCCAGCCTGCCCTGAGCGCCTGGGGCTCGCCCCGGGGAATTTCCTCAGCGATTTACTCAAAATACCCTGAAAATCCTGGGCTGGGGATTGAACCAGCCTGGGCCCAGGGCTGCTCTGCCTTCCTGGGATGCCTTCGAGCTCCATTTTTCAATAGCCAGATGTGGCCAGTTGTTTGTTCAGTCTTGAGTACATGCAAGGATATCAAGGAGGGGCATTTTTTAATGGAGAAAACACTTCCAGTCCGAATCTTTGAGGTGGAAGTTACTGGCTTTGCAGGATATTTTGAGTTTTAATTTGGGTTCCTGGGAAGTCCCTGCAGGTTATTCTTATCCTGCATCCTGCTGGATTTGGAGCAGCCTCCTGTTTCCCACGGTGTTGTTCCTCTTCATCTGTGTTCAGATCTGGGACCTGGTATTGATTGGGAAACACCTTTTCTCTTGCAACTTAAATGCTGGGGAGTGTTTTGGGAGCTCCTCACCCCTGGTTTCCCACCTGGCACATCAGGGTTGGGGTTTCTCAGATCAGGGTTCATCCATCCTGAGGAGCCCAAGGAGAAGTGCTGGTGGTCCCAGGTTTGAAGTCTGGCATCTGTGGTTGGGGCAGGGTGTTTTTGGGGTCATTCATTTGGGACCTTGCCTAAGGGTGTTTAGGGGGAGGCTGTGGGATGTTTTGGGGAGTTACTTGGTTCAGGGGAATCTCGGGTGTGTGATGCTCTTCCACCTGCTCTGGCTTGCGATGAGAAGCTCCCACCACACCAGGCAGGACTTGGAGCAGCTCAGCAGCTTTTGCATCCCCTTTTCCAGACCCTCTGCCTGCATTAAAAACCTTGGGAGTGGATTGTGCCCTGCTGTCTTCATTACAGGCTGCCTGTGTTTGTGAAACTGGTTTATTCCCAGAGCACGGGTCCGAGCTCTGATCTCATTTCCCGGGAGCTGCACAGCTGTCCAGCCCTGATAATCTGGGGTAATGAATCACAGACAGGTCCATCAGATTTGCTGGGTGGGGAGGATGATGTTCAGCCCTGCACATATTCTCTCATTTATCTGTGTAAACTTCGGGGGGGGCTGGCTCGGGGGTGATTTTTGCCCGTGTGGGTGCAGAAGTGGGTCTGTCCCTCAGCCTGGGTGTCTGCAGTGTCTGGTGGGCAGCATCCAGGGTGCAGGGAACACTGTGCCTCTGTGTGTGCTGGCTGTGCACTTGTGCCTCTGTTCTTTCTGGCCCATGACAGAAAACTGCTCCCCTTGTCTCCCGCAGGACACTCATGGGACCGTACGGAATGGATCGAACCGTGCACTGCTTTGACTTCTACGACTGTGCAAACGGGCTGGGTGAGTACTGGGGACAGCAGGGTGGCCTGGGACACCTCAAACGTCCCCTCAGTCCCCAGAGCCTGTGCCAAGATGTGCCTCCCTGTGTGAAGTCTGGTGTCTCACTGGTTCTTGTGTCTTGTACCTGCCTGTGCCGAGCATCTTTTGCACCTTCTGCAGCTGTGACATTAAAAGAATGTAAAAATCCCAACTAATTCCATGGTAATGGTGGGCAGCCAGTGCTGGGAGCTGTGCAGGAGCCTGGGGCCACAACCCCTGCCCTGAGCAGGATGAGGGGGAGGGGCCTTTCAGAATTTTCTGAATTAAATCAATTAAAATGTTAAATAAATAAAAAAATAAAGAGAATCCCCAACACATCCCTGCCCCTCTGCAGACTTTTCCCCCAGAAAGCCATCCCAATGGGTGATGGAAGGTGCTTCCTGCAGCTCTCCTGGGGACTGGGCTGCGTGAGCTGGGTTTGGGAAGTTTGGCCCACGGGGAAAGGAATGAGCACTGCGTGAGTCAGGTGTCCTTCCCCAGCGCTCTGAACTTCAAAGCATGGAAGAGAAGGGAAAAGAGAAGGTCACATCCATCAGAACGTGAGAAAGTCCCAGGTTCATGACACTCAGCCCAGAGGGATCCAGCACAGCATTTCTTCTGACCTCTGTGCATCCAGTGGTATTCTGCCATGGACTTTATAAAAATCTGTGATCCTGCCTCAGGATTTCACAGTCTCTCCCTTAATTCTTAATTGTGAGTGCAGCCCACCCTCCCACAGGGCAGCTGGGGACCTCTTGGTGAGATCCCTGAATGACCACTTGGGACAACACCTGAGGAGTCACCAGAAAAACAAGTTCAGGTTTCCTGAGAGCTGAGATTAATTATAGATTAATTATTGGCTGTTTCCACCTCTGGGGTAACAGGACTTTCTGCTGCGGGGGAACGGCTTTGCTGACTCTTCCCCCAGTCATGATGCTCATGGGAGCTCAGAGAAATGTCTTTACTTGGTGAATATGGTATTTTAATCTCCAGAGGTGGATTTGGTTGAGTTGATGGCATTTCAGCTGCTGGGTTAGATTAGTTCGTTAAAGGAGGAGTCCCACAAAAGCCTGATGGGGCCATCACAGACCTCTGGAAGGGGTGACAGATGTGGCAGCACTTTGTGAGCCACTTCACTGGGTTCCAGTTCCTCTCCTTTCCCCCAGTCTGTGGCCAGAGGGTCTTTGCAGGATCTAGCAGACCCTCTACAGTAAATTGTGATGTGCTGCAGGAAGCGACAATAATGTGGATGTTCTAATGCCATCATCAGCTGCCTTCATCCTCTCCTGTGAGGCTTGAAGCCCTCAAGACAATCGATCATCATCCAGAAATCATGGAATGGGCTGGGTTGGAAGAGATCTCAAAACTCATCTCATTCCTCCCCCTGCCACGGGCAGGGACACCTCCCACTAGCCCAGGCTGCTCCAAGCCCTGTCCAACCTGGCCTTGGGCACTTCCAGGGATCCAGGGGCAGCCACAGCTTCTCTGGGCACCCTGTGCCAGGGCCTCCCCACCCTCACAGGGAACAATTCCTTCCCAATATCCCATCTATCCCTGCCCTCTGGCAGCTTAATCATCCCTCTCTGATGAGTGGTGCTTACAGAATCCCTGGTGTCTGCCATAGGTGCAGCTGCTCAGAGTAGGTTTATTCGGGAAAAGAAAGTGCCTTCATGAGTTTCTCAAGTTGAATTCAGGTGTCATCCCAGCAGTTTCTCGGGTAGGATGCAGGCGTTATCCCAGCAGTTCCTTTGGAGCAGCATCACTGCTCAGTGCCAGGTCAGCGTTTGGCCGCGGGTCTGTTGCTCTGTGGCTTTAGGTGGAAACCCACATGTGAACCTCAGCAGAAGTTCAAAGGGGTTACCTGGCAGCTCCTCAAACCCGAACCTCGAATTAAAGAATAGCCTTCAAAGGGAAGTGCTGATTAAGGAGCATTTCTCAGAAACACTGAGATCCCATTATCTTGACCTTCATCTGCTTAGGACAGGGCAGTGAGAGATTCACCTCCAATCTGTCCCTTCCTCCAGACAGAAAAAGTTGGCAGGGGCTGCAAGATCAACAGAGGGATTAAGGGAAATGTAATTGAACATTGCCAGCTTAGGCACAGAGCGGGCGGCCCCTCTCCGTGCCCAGCACGGCAGCCGGTGGGGTCAGGATGCACTCAGGATGATCCCAGTTGGACTAAACAACCAGATTAGCCAGGACACCCCCTGACCTGTGGGACATGGATCCAGGAGCAGGTGAGATTACAGCCTGGGAACTGCGACTCTGGTATTAGTGGAAGCGGGATTAGAGGCACCAGAGAAGCTTGAGGGTCTTGGAGAAATTTATAGGATCATTAAGAGCCTAAAGAAAACACAGACTTGGACAGTGTTACCTCTAAGTCCATCTGGAGTTTTCCTGGCAAACTTTGTTCTGCAAAAGAGAAAAAACCAGGGACATGGGCATCAGCTCCAGGACCTTTGCCAGAAAGGAAAGATTAAATAGAGGCATCCAAAATAGGCTAGATTATCTGGCCCTAAGTATGACTTAATAAGCATTATACTGGGACTTGGAGGCTGCGATAATTAAAGAGCCGTTATTTACCTACACTGGGTCCCAAATAGAAATTTGATTGAAGTAAATGTTTATAAAATATGTAATAAAATATCATCCCCAGAATGCTGCCACCACAGTCCTGGATGATTCAGGTTTGCTGCCATCAGTCACCTGCTGTTCCCTGACTGGGTCCGAGCCCTGGAAGGGGTGAGCCCTCCCTCCCCTTCCTCCTCCCTGCCCCAGTGGGGACTCTTCAGTGGGTTTTGTGGGGCAGGACCGGCACCCAGAGCACCTTCTTGGTGAGGTGATCAGTGTGAGTAGTGGGCAGAGTTCGGCAGCATCCAGCTGCTTTCCCAACAAGGGAGTTAAAACTCTGGGATTTTTCCTCCCCCCATCCAACTTTGTGTCTGGAGCAATACTGTGGGTAATCACTGATTTTAATAACAAGATCAGATTTTCTCATGACATTGTTGGGGATAAAGGAGGATTTGGAGATACTTCAGCTATATTAAGGCATTATTACAATTGATTTGCAGACACAAAAGGGAAATGAGTCATTATTGATTTGATACCTCGGCACAGGCGCCTGTCCCACGCTGGGCTGCCGGGGGATGCTGAGCCTCTGCAAGGTGCAGATTTTTATATGGTTTGTCTCATGGGCTTCATCATTCCTGATTCCAGAGTGAAGAAAGATGTAGGATGACTTCCTGAGTCAAACCCTTGGCTTGGGCTGGACTTCCAGTCTCTCCCCCATCCAGGGGAACCGATGGGGCTTTGCCTCTGCAGGACCCCTCATGCCAGAGTTTCTCAAGCCCATCCCAAGTGTGACCCTGTTCCTTGGGGTGTCTCTGCAGAGCCCAGCAGAGGGATCCCCTGGCTCCACAGGGAGCAGAGAAATTTCCAGCTGAGCATCCCTGGCCATGAGCAGGTTTTACCTTCTGCCCACGGCCGCAGCATGTCCTCCCCACTTTGGTCCCCAGGTGCCTGACCTGACCCATGCCTTGGTGAGGCTTATGCTGCTTCATAGATACTTTTTTTGGGGCAGTATTTCCAATTTGAGTGAATTTCTTTTAAAATGCAATGGAGAACAACATTAGTGCCCATTCCTGAGGTGTTCTGCTGTGAGTTCTCTATTCCAGCAGTAAAACAGCTCCTCACAAGTGTCTGGTTAATGCGTTAAGCCCAGGGAATAAACTCCAGCACTCAGACAGGGCTGGCATTTGGGAAAAGCAGCAATTGGTGCATAGAGGAATGAACTGGAAAACTGTAATAATCTCGTTTTTATCTAATTTAATATAAAGGTGACCTGAGAGACAAAGTCTTTCCCTAGAGGCAAATGAAAACTGTGAGGGGCCTGAGAGCAGAGCTTGGGTTACAGAAGGAAGGGAAACAGGGATGGAAATAGTGCTGTGTCGTGAGTAATGTTTTGGGGAAGGAGCCATGTCCTGTTTTCCTGGAGGGAGGAGTTTCTTGCAGCCCAGGACCTCTCCAGGGCTCAGAGCAGCCTCTCAGCAGCCAGAGGACAGAGCTGGCCCCTCAGTGGCACTGCCTGCCCCCCATGTGCCCTCCTGTCCAGAGCAGCAAAATGCCTGACCGGCAGCTCTCAGGGGAGATTTGTTAATTAAAGCCAAGCTTTTTAATCGTTCTGTCCACAGCCTGGATCTTCAAAGTAGGACTTAATGAGATAAATAAGTCTCTTGGACCTTTTCCTGCCAGCCAGCTTACACTGGCCAGCAGGGCCAGGTCCTGTGGCCGGAGGGGTGGCTGTGAGGAGCAGGAGCCCTGTGCCAAGGTGCTGCAGGGCACCTGAGCTGTGCTGCTGCAGTGGGGGTGGTTCGGAGATGAAACCGGGGTCACCTCTGTGCTCCTGCCCCAGCTGCTCCTCCCAGGCCAAACTCTGACAAAAGTGGCCACTCCTGGTATGTGGCTCTGCCATTGGTGGCTGTGTCAAAGGCTGAGGTGCTGCTGGGGCCTGGCAGGGGACCGGAGACATCCCCACCACTGTGATGCCCCTGGGGCTTCTCCAGATGTGCACAGGGAAGGGGTCTCCCGGGCAAACATTTGTCACCAGGAATGTTTTGATCTGCAGCAGGAGCAGATCCCTTCCCATCAGTGATGAACTTGGACCTGCTGGAGAGAGTCCAGAGGAGGCCATAGGGATGCTCCAAGGGCAGGAGCCCCTCTGCTCTGGAGCCAGACTGGGAGAGCTGAGGGTGTTCACCTGGAGAAGAGAAGGCTCCAGGGAGACCTCAGAGCCCCTTCCAGGGCCTAAAGGGGCTCCAGGAGAGCTGGAGACGGACTTGGGAGAAGGGTCTGGAGGGACAGGCCGAGGGGGAATGGCTTCCCACTGCCAGAGGGCAGGGTTAGATGGGATATTGGGTAGGAATTCTTGGTTGGGAGGGTGGGGAGGCCCTGGCACAGGGTGCCCAGAGAAGCTGGGGCTGCCCCTGGATCCCCAGAAGGGTCCAAGGCCAGGCTGGACAGGGCTTGGAGCAACCTGGGCTGGTGGCAGGTGTCCCTGCCCATGGCAGGGGGGGGACTGGGTGAGCTTTGAGGTCTCTTCTAAGCCAAACAATTCCATGAGTCTGAATTTAGAGTTGGAGCTGCCTCCCTCAGAGGTGGCCTGTGCAAACTCTGATTCTCCTGCCTTTGTGTCATGGGCTCTGCTTCTCCTCCAGGCATTAAGGTCATCGGTGGCATCAAGGAACTCACTGGAGAGGAATATGGAGTTTATGTCAAGAGGATCCTTCCAGGGGGTGTTGCTTATGCAGACGGTGAGTGAAACACAGGGCAGAGTGCCAGGAGGTCTGAGAACAGCCCACATTGAGGGTATTTATTTCATACACTTGTTTCATACCTTATTAGATATTTTGGGTACTTGCTTGGAGATTCTCCAGTGGCTGGGGGTATTTTTTTAGTGTGGTAGTTGTTCTGACATCTGACAGCAGCCTTGGATTGGCTTCTCAGCATCTGTACAATTGCTTTGTGTGTGTAGAGCACAACCCATCTCTGCCACACAAATCTTTCCTGTCCTTTCCCACCTCCCTGTGGCCCCAAAATGACCGGAGATCCTTTTGCAAACTCAGCTCTGCTCTGGGTCACTGATTTCATTCTGAATATGTTCAGCTAAGGAGGTATTAGGGGAACAGAGCTCACCTTTTACAACTTCAGCTAAAAAGATTGTTTTTTCCCAGCTGTTACATCATTTCTCCATCCAATAAAGGAGAATAAATCCAGAACAGGTGGAAGTGCCTCTCATGGTTTTCTACCTGACCTCAAACTGAACTACTTGACCTCAAAGTGAATTAAGCAAAAGCTTTATTGCAGTTTTCAGTATTTGCTTTTGCAACTTCCTAGAGCACAGGAAGTGCTGGGACATTGGCACAGGGTTGTTCTGGGAGGTTGCAGAAACTTCATTTCTGGACATCTGGAAAAACAGGTCGGACGAGCACCTCTGGAACGACCAATGCATTTCTCATCCTGTCTCTGGGCACAGGGAGGAACTGCCCAGCCTTTCCCAGTCCCTTCAAGCTGTATTTTCCACAGTTTCTATCCATTAGTTTTCCTTTCTAGGGCGCCTGCAGCCAGGAGACCAGATCCTGGAGGTCAATGGAGATTCCCTAATTGGGGTTACAAGTGAGAGGTACTACATCCAAATGGAAATTTTCCATTCCTGTTGCTTTTGTGTGATTCTGTGAAGTGGCTTTGGCTGTGGGTTATGTGGAGGACACTAGGGCATCGCTCTGTGTGCTGTTGCCAAGAGCCAACCTGGAAATTATCAGACAGAAAGATTCGATATAAAAATAGACCAGTGAGCTCAAATGTGAGATACTCAGACATTTCCCCCACACTCTGGGTTTTAAATGGCCCCTGCCACCCCCACTCCATCTGCTGCAGCTTCCCAGCACGTCCTGCAGTTCCCAGCACAGGAGATCAGCTGGTGCCTGAGCCTGACAGTGCTGCTCCATGCAGGGAATTCCTTCTGGAGCCGCGATCCAGCCCCTCAGCTCCCCACCAAGAGAATAATTAACAGCTCCACAGGAGCACCAACACGCTGAGGGCTCTCCTTTCCCATTAAACACGGTGCTACCTCACTGTCTGCCTTGCATTCCTGCACGGGGTGCCGAGGCTGGATGGGAGGCAGCACGAGGAGTTGGTCCTGATCCCAAAGCCCCAGAGCAGCTGGGTTTGGTGATGTCCATGAGAACACCTCTGTGGCTGTGGGAGGCTGTGGCTGGCTCCCAGGCGTACCTGTATATACCTGACAGCCAGAAAATGGCTGTCCCTGAGATGGAAATTTCCCCAGGTGGGGAATTACAGAATCATGGAATGGTGTGGGTTGGAAGGGATTTTAAAGACCACCTCGTTCCAGCCCCCTGCCACGGGCTGTGCAGGAGGATTTGCTCACCACCACAGGCATCTTCTGGGTTTTGTTATCAGGGACTTCTCAATTATGGCAGAAGTGGGAAAATCAGGATATGGCTTGGCTGCCCTCTGGCCTCACAGCCAGGGCAGGGAACAGGGCTGATCCACAGGCATCTGGCCAAAGCCTTGGCTGCTGGCAAGGTTTGCCCAGGTCAGGGGTCTCTGCCCAGCTTTGAGGTGAGCAGGGTAAGACCAGTGGAGCACCACTGGGAGCTGGGATTGACGTGTCATGGGCCTTGTGTTCCAGGGCCGTGGACATCCTGAGGACGGCGTCGGCCACCAGCCACATGCACCTTCTGATAGCCCGCGATGATGATGCCAGGTAAGGGGGGGCCATGGCACTCTGGGAAGGGGGGTTGTGGCACTCCTTGGCACCACACCTGGAGAGCCTTGGAGCAAATCAGGCTCTAAGCCCACGGGGAAGGCAGAGGTGGCCAGGGGTCTTTGATAACTGTGCACTGGTGGGAGTTCAATGGAGCTGTAATGGAAAGGAAGCAAAGCTGGGGGCTCCCAGCTCCAGCCCTGCCTGTGCGGGGTCTGTGGGACATCCCAAAGCTGGGGGCTCCCAGCTCCAGCCCTGCCTGTGCGGGGTCTGTGGGACATTCCAGCATTAAGCAGATTTCCACAGGTGTTTCCCCAGGGAGGACCAGGGCTGCTTCAGTCCTGGCTGTAGGGTGGCACAGGTCCCTCAGCTCTGCTGTGTGGTGATTTGTCACATCCTGCACAGAGCTCTGGATGAAGATGTACAGGGACAGCAGGATCTTCCCTTTTCTTTCTGGTAGGACACGTTGAGTTAAGGTCTTCCTTCCCCAGAGGTTTCCTCCTTGTCAAGGAGGATGAGAAGTTTCTCCCTGAAACCTGTGCCCTTGTTGCTCCCTGGAAAACCTTGCTCTCTCTAGAGAGACTCAGAGGATTTGGAAGGCGAAGGAAAAAGTTCAGTCTTGTCTTGACTGGATTGAAGCTGTGTGGGACAATGATGGTGCTGTGAGAGAGGGCAGAGCTGTGGGAACCAAGGTATGGATTAGTGGGGTCTCTGCTGACATCCCATGGGAGATCTGGTACAATGTGCTGGCACATCCTCTTCCTTTTTCCCTCGGGAAAGCCGAGGTGAGGCAGGAAGCAGAGGAATGGGGGTGGGATTTGGCAGAGTGATGCTGTGGGCAGGCAGATTCCCAGCGCTGGGGCTCTGCTCTGCGTGTGGGTGGCTGAAGGTCAGAGTCGCTTGCTCAACGCACCGTTAGTGTCGGAGATGATGGATTCGTTCCTTATCCATCAGCCGCTGCACAGCGTTCCTGCCTTGGCAGAGGAGTGAGAGTGCTGTAATGACAGGCGTGAGACTCATTCTGACACAGCAATACACTGGTGCAAGAATTATTTGCTATTAATGACGGGCTGCTTTTTAGCCACCCTCTTCCAGGGGAAATAGCATCTCCTATTATTACATTAAGTGCAAGTCCTTCAGCAGCTGCTGAGGAAGTGCTGGGTGAAGCGAGTAGGTCACCAGAAATCCTTTGGTCCAAGTAGGGATGCTCAGGATGCAGCTCTGGATCGCAGCAGTCCCTGTGGAGGGGCAAAGTGCCAGTGGGCACCTCACACTCTGTCCCAGCAGGAGGGATGGGACCCCACAGCTCAGCGGCTCCCTGTGTCCAGCAGCAGCAGGATTTGCTCTGGGAAACACTCGATTTCTCAGCCAGAGCCCCCAGCGCAGGTTTTCTTCCTCCACCCTGATCTGTTTCAAGCTGTTCGTGCATGTCGATGTGGCTGCTAATATCTCAAATTGCAGCAGATGTTTCCTAGAGCACACGCACGCGTGGCTCCGCCGGCTCCTGCTCCCCCCTGCTGTCGGCAGTCCCCAGTCGCCCTGCAGGGAGCTGGGCAGGCCGGCAGGGCAATGAAACTTTAAGCAATTCATTTGGCCTCCGTTCACTGTTGGTTATCTGTTAAATCTGCAAAAGGTTAGCCAGAAGGAGAGGGGGGAAGTAATCAGTTTATTTATTTTTTTTCCAAAAGATTTGCAGAGATTTCACTTACATAATCATCTCGCAAACTGTTTAATACACGAATACATATCTCCAGGATTAAGGGCTGTGGGAACGGGGAAGGATTTTGCTGCTCTCTACTTTTTTTCCACTTAGTTTTGTCTTCTATTGATGCCTTGTTATCTTTTAAGTCCGTCCTTGAGCGTGGCTGAGCAGACAGCCGGGTGGAAACGGGGCATCAGCTCTGGGGGTGATGCCTGTGGAGGTGCCATGCGCAGCTTCCCACCTTCCCACTGCCCAGCAAAGCAGCTCACGAGACCTGAAAGCTGAGGAGGACACAGGGCAGAGAAAATTCAGTTTATTTTTGGATCCTTCCTCACTCCGAGCACTCAAGGCACACTGGAACAGGGAACGTCATGGCTCTGGGTTTGGATCCAACCCTCCTGCCAATTTTCCCAATGACTCAGCTGAGTGGCATTTTGTTGTGGTTGCCCTCGGGTGAATTTGAGTCATAAATGCTATTATTTGTCCCTGGAGTTAATTATAGGCCCAAATTACCTGTGCTTTTCATGGAACTCAGTCTCTGGCGTGTATCAGATGCATGTTTTGGGCCTGTCGCATCAGCTGGGCTGCAGAGAACAGCAGTAATGCCAGGGCTCAAAGCAGAGAATTCAGATTTAGAGCTGGACTCACCAGATTTAGGTGATGCTGGAATCTGATTTTCGTCTGTGCTCACCTTCAGCTAATGAAGATAATTTTATTGCATAGTCATAATTATTGTTTATTCATTCTCAGCCCGAAAGTTACAATAGTTCCTTGTTTCTCTGCGTTGCACAGATATCAGCCTGGTCTGTCAGGTTTATCACTGGGAGAAGCCAGTTTGTGCATCTCTGAGTCCTGGCAGGATAAAATACAGAATTCATTGTGTCTCCACACAAGATTCATCCCCAGCATCCCGGGAACAGGGGCTGTTGGATTCACAGGGCTCACACAGCCAGCAGGAAGGAAAGGCTGCTTCTCTGCAATGCCCTGGCAGTATGGAACAGAGTCACAGACTCACAGGATCGCTGAGGCTGGAAAAGATCTTCAAGATCGAGTCCAACCTCTGACCGATNGCTGCTCTGGGTGCTCCAGCCCCTTCCCCAGCTCCGTTCCCTTCCCTGGACACGCTCCAGCCCCCCTGTATCTGTCTTGTGAAGAGCCCAGAACTGGACACAGGCCCTGAGGTCCAGGGACAAGTGAAGGGGCAGAATCCCTTTCCAGCTCCTTCTGCCCACACTGTTTCTCCCAGCAGAGGGGCTGTGGCTGGAGCTCATGCCTGGCCTGGTGGAGATGCAGGACAGTCCCTGCTGCCCTGCCAGCCCCGCGTGTGACAGTGACAGCTCAGCCCATGGCGTTGCTCTTCTGAGCACTTGGTGCTAAACTGGCAGGGAGGGCTGGGGCTGACTCCAGCAAGCCTGGGTGTGCCGAGGACATGGGCTGTGCTCTGGGAAAAACACAGAGCCTGTCACACAGCGGCTGGGATGCACCTATGCCTGGCACTGCTTCTATCCCACCCAGGGAGAGGGGGAAAGGATGAAATGGTTTGTGTTGGAGGGGATCTCAACACTCACCTCACTCCACCCCTTGCCATGGGCAGGGACACCTCCCACTAGCCCAGGCTGCTCCAAGCCCCGTCCAACCTGGCCTTGGGCACTTCCAGGGATCCAGGGGCAGCCACAGCTTCTCTNATTCACTCCAGCAGCTCCACGTCCTTCCTGTGCTGGACCCCAGGGCTGGAGGCAGCTCTGCAGGTGGGATCTCACCTGAGGGAGCAGAATCCCCCCCTCCCCTGCTGCCCACACTGGGGGCTCAGCCCAGCACAGGGGGGTTTCTGGGTGCTCATGGCCAGGACATGTCCAGCCTCTCACCCACCAACACAATAAATCTTTCTCCCAGGGCTGCTCTTGATTCCTTCTCCACCCAGCTTGCATTTGTGCTTGGGATTGCCCTGACCCAGGTGCAGCACCTGCACTTGGCCTTGTTGTGCTTTATGACTTTTGCACGGTTCCCCCTCTCCAGTCTGTCCAGGTCCCTCTGGATGCCCCATCCCTCCCCTCCAGGGTGTGACCTCCCCACACAACTGGGTGTCAGCTCCAGGCTGGCTGTGGGTGCCCTGATTCCACTGGGGCTGTGTGTGAGAAAATCTGCCTTTGTGATGCTTTTGGAGTGCTCTGGGTTCATGGCTCCCACTCACCTGCACATTTGTTTTTTTTTTTGAGACAAACCAGTAATTTCTGATGTCACAGGCTCCACTTTCTCTCCCAGCTGTGGTGCAGAGCTGAGGTTTCCAGACGCCGTGTAACCTTTGATGTAGGATTCACCCTTTGTTCTCCAGAAACAAAAGGGCAGGACAAAAAGGCATTATGAGATAAAACAACAATATTCTGCGGGGAGGTTGACCCTCTGCTGCTTAATCTGTACCAAAGTCATCCTGGAGCTGGCTGCTGCTGGCAGACCCCCCATCCCACCCTGGGGCTGGCTGAAGGCTGTCCAGGGCCAAGCTCTATTGCAAGCATCCTCCAGACCTCAAATGTTTGCATCCTAATGAAAAAAAAACCGGAGAAGGGCTTGTTAAAATGAACTTTCCACCTCATACAACGCCACGGTTGTTGTTTTTTAATAAAGCTGGGCATTTTAGTCCTGCAGGCACCTGACAATTCACAATGTTTTAGTAAGGGTCAAATTTTAAATATTAAAGACATCTTCTGAAGCCTCTTGGTGTCTGAAAGCACAAAGCAAGGCCTGCTGGCATTCCTTCAGTGCACTCGTTCATTAATTGGTGATGTTTGGGCATCGTCTGCCCGCGTCAAACTCCTCCAAACACAGCACTGAGCACAAAATTAATTCCCAGGAGATTGGCACCAGAAAGTGCATTACTTTCTGCTGGGATAAGTGTGTGCCTCAAGTTAGTCATGTGTTTGTGTCCCTGGTGGAACTGGGGCTGGATTAACCAACAAAGCAGGAGCCGGGACAGTGGCATTTGGTCACATTGGCCCTGGGTTGGACGTGGTCTCACAGCTCTTTCAGGCTCCTGAGCAAATAATGATAAACCTCCTTTGTAGATGAATTTCAGGACACAAAATAAACAACAACAAGGAATGCTGAGCCCATGCATGTCCTCACTTATGACAGAGTTTGGCAGCGCAGATTGGTGATGGGATTTGCAGGGTCACAGAGCTGCTGCACCAGTTGCATTTGCATTGACTAAGAGTATTTCAGCCATTGTTTGGGGTTTATAAGGTGCTCTGTGCTCTGGTGGATTATTATCTGAGGAAAATGGAACAACAGATGACCACAGAAATACCCAGCCCAAAACAAAACCCAGGTGCTGGTGGCTTAGTAACCACTGGGAATAACAGGTGAGATTCCAGTGTGTGGGACCTGCCCCTGCACGGGGTCAGGGAGGGGTAAGGCCACGGCTGTGTCAGCTGCCAGTGAAACTGGTGTGAATCAGCTGCAGAAACACAGAGACTTTACCGGGAAATGGGAGAAATTCTGCTGAGATCCACCCAAGGCTCAGCTCAGGGATCCACAGATCAGCAAACCAGGGGCTGACTTGTCCTTCTGCTTTCCCAGTGCTCGTGGAATCATTTAGGTTGGAAAAGCCCTCAGAGAGCCTCGAGTCACCACCGCCACTGCCAAGGACACCACTAAACCATGTCCTCAAGTGTCGCATCCACATGTTTTTTGAACACTTCTAGTGATTCCACCACTTCCTTGGGCAGCCTGTTCCAGTGCCTGACATCCTTTCAGTGGAGAAATTTTCCAAATATTTTACATAATTTAGGTGCCTTACATTATGAAACTGCCTCCCCTACCCCGAGCACAGTAAGTGCAGGTCACGCAGGGCTGGCCACACACAGCTGTCCCTTG
This sequence comes from Edolisoma coerulescens, assembly GCA_013397115.1. Classification (NCBI taxonomy): domain Eukaryota; kingdom Metazoa; phylum Chordata; class Aves; order Passeriformes; family Campephagidae; genus Edolisoma; species Edolisoma coerulescens. Next base: position 87,444 of record VWZW01005276.1, on the reverse strand, counting down.
GTGGGCCACCAAATGCCTGCTGCTGTCTGAGGGGTAGATCCAATAAATAATTCCAGTGCTTGGAGAACGGCTTTGATCATCCTTATGTCCCCTCTACTGTTCTATCACCACAATGACTGGGAGGCTGCAGCACCTTCTGGATGTCCTGGTGGCATCTTGGCTGTTCTTGGGAAGTTTGTGCCCAAGAGGTGAAAGCCAAAAGAGCTTTGTGGGAGGTGGGGTTTCTGAACAAAGTCGTGGTCTTTTTTTGAGGTCATGGGTTTGGTTGATAAAGATAATAGTATGGATACAAACATTGGGATTCACCAAGGCATGTCACTGAGCATTGTGTGACACTTGGGTTTTAAATTAGCATTAAATTGAATGAATAAGGCATAAATTTGATGGCAATATTAGATAAGGCATGTGCTGGTCTTTGAAGTTTGTTAATGAGCTGCTTGTGACTGGGAAGATGTAAATTACTGAGAGCATTTCCAGCAGGAACCTGAGGAGCTGATGATTCATTCATCATTTAATATTGTTGACTCTAATCTAGCCAATAACACCCAACATCTGTGCCGGTGAGGAACGCAGATGACGCAGCGTCTGCAAGTGTGTCACTGCAGTCTCCCCACTCAGAGAACTTTGCTGTGGCTGGGTTCCTACAGGTTCACCTCTTGAGCTTGTCTGACTGTCAAGCCTGAGAGGGAGCCACTCATAGCCAGGCTTTTCCTGGGGCTATGCCATCAGGAAGGCACCTTCCCATGGGGATTCCCTCCTGCCTTCAAAGACGACATCTAATGGTGTTACTGTGGCCACTGAAACAACATTTTCAGGGTCTCTCCCACTGCCTGGCTGCTTATTAATTGGCATGTGTAAGAAATTAGTCATCCTTGAGGATCTCTCTGCCAAAAGGTTGGATCCATCAGGTGGGGTTGGGTTATGAAGGGAGAGAACCCCCTCATTGCAGAGGGACAACGTGAGAGCAAAGAGCCAGTGTGGCAGGGGTGGATCAGAGGGCTGCTGAACATGAACATGATGAAGATGTCATCCCTTTCCACGGCTCCTCATCTGAAAGGATATGAGGGGCTGACAGCAGCTCAAAGGAAGGTTACAGAAATGAGGCAGGAGCTGGTAAATGTGGACAATGGTAGTTCTTAATGGAGTTCAGAAACTCAGGATGTCACACTTGGCAAAAGAAGGTCATGAAGCGAATCACCTGTGGTGTACAGGGAGTTCCAGCTCATCACGGGCTCAACACATGGTGGTCAAACTCAACCTGGAACAAAGCATTACTGAAGGTGCTTGGGCATGGAGATAATCTTCCAGGGGATTTTGGGGATGAGATTACATCCAGGACTTTGTTAAGGTGTCATGCTCCAAGAGTTTAGCTTGTGATGTTCGTGGAGAACATCGTCATGGATGGATTGGGAGAGTGGGCTGCTGCTTCTGCAGGTGCTCCAAAAGCCATCTCCCTCTTTACTCCAGCAAGAGCTACAGGATCTGCTTTCTGTCCAGGAAAGAAGGAGAAAAAACAGAGAATAACCTATATTTAACTGTTCTAGAAGGAGTCACGAATAGGCCAAGAATTTTTGGGTTATGTTTGCACAGTTACAGCTCCTTCTGGCAGGGTTTAATTTGTGTGGTGTGTTTGCAAAACTTTTGAGCCTTATAGGTGGGGGTGAAAACATTCCCAGGAGGGTCCATGAGGTGGGGTGCAAGGCAAGGCTCCAGTGTTCATCTGCCCTCTCTCAGGAATGACAGGCCTCAGCACAGAGCCTGTCCATGGAATCATAGGATCATAAAGATCAGAAAAGACCTTTAAGGATATGTCCCTTCCCAGCTCCTCTTGCCCTGAACACATTCCAGGGCAGGGAAGGAGCACTCTGGAGCTCCAGCCCATCACAGGAAAGCTGTACTGCCATGAGATTGATTATAGACCTGAAGCCTTGCACAAGCTCTTGAAACCGGCGTGTTCCCCTTGCGCATGAGGAAGCTCCGTCTGCTCCCCGCAGCTGGAGGGCACCGGCCCTACAGCCCTGGTACCAAGTCATTGCCATCAGAGGCACCGTTGCCATATAATTATGTGGGGGGAGTTCTGAGCAGCAGCTGACTACACCATGGTTTTGTTTGCAGGAGAGAGTTCTCTGAGCTGCTGGAGAAGTTTGGCTCCCAGAGCAACACGGGCTCGGCACGGAGCTCACCAATCCTGCACAGCGGCAGTGAGTAGCTCAGCAGTCTTTGTTGGGGGGAACTGAAAGCCCCTCTCTCTGCAGAGAGTTTCCTTTATCCCAGTGTCATTCTGAAGGAGTTGTGGTTGGATTTGAGTAGGTGTTGGGGTGGAGGTTTGAAGAAAGCTCGTCCTTATTGCAGGCCCTTGGTGCATGCCCACGGGGTGATCAAGGGAGACTTGAGTTGGGGTTGTAACCATGCCCCTGATTCCCAGACTCTGCCTAACTGATGTGCTGGGCAGGTGACTCCATCAGGAGGTGCAGCTGTAGATTTTTGCTCTGGATTTCAATTATTGCATTTCAGCAATAATTAATTCAAAGATTTTTTTTTTCATTTGCAAATGGGAAATGTTTAATGAGATGCAACAAGGTTGACCTAAGCAAAGTCACAAAACCTTGTTTTGTTTGCCAGCACACAAAGCCATGTGTGCCTGGGGAAGGAAGCTGTCCCTCCGGCTTGGCATCCCACCAGACAGCTGCTGGCCCTTCCCCTGTGGCAGAGGTGTGTAGGGTTGGAAGAGGGGTGACAGTCCCACGCTGGAACTGTGCCAAGGAGGCTGAATGTTTCCTCTCCTTCAGCCCTATCCTGATGTCTTTAACCACTGTGTGGCTTTCCCCAAAAATCTAGGAATGCAGCATCAGCTATGAGCGGCAGAGCTGGGGGAGGGTGGTGCTGGAGTTCTTTTGTGCCCTGGACTGACTCTGACTTTGCTGTTGAGGTCGATACCTGGAGAGCACCTCCTCGGGCTCATCCTCACGCTCCCAGAGCCCACTGCTGCTGAGCCCTGCCAACTCCCACAGCCCCTTCATCGGAAACCCGGCGCACGCCCCTCACACACCGTACGTACGGATCCCACCAGCCTGGCCTGGTGGGTCATCAAGAGACCACCAAATGTCACAGGGATACACCCAGTAAATAATTCCAGTGCTTGTTGAACAGTTTTGTTCATCCTTATGTCCTTTCTACTCTTCTATCACTACAATGGCTGGGAGGCCACAGCATCTTCTGGATGTGATGGTGGCATCTTGGCTGTTCCTGGGAAGTTTGTTCCCAGGGAGTGAAAAGCTCCCTAGTTGAGACAGTCAATATGTTTGCACCATGGTTAACTATGCAGCAGCTCCTCTTCCTCCCCTTTCTCCCTTCCTCCCAGGGAGAGGCCATGGTTTACAGCCAGCTGAGTGGGCCCTGCACATCACCTTATAAACCATGAGCAGAGTGTTCCTGAAGGCCAGTGCTGCTTTCAGGAGGTGTTTTTGGAGCTTGTTTCCTATTGCCCTTCTCCTCGCATGTTGACCCCATGCTCCAAGAGCACCAGCACCTCTCCATGCAAACATTCCCGATGCCCTTTGCTTTGGGGTCAACAGCCTGCAGTCACCACATCCTTTGGTGGCCAGAGCATCTCCTGGAGTGTGTTTTCATGTGGTCATCTGCCCTTGCACATTCCACAGGGTCAGAGGTTCGGACAGGCAGAGCTGGTTTTTCTACAGAGTCTCATCTCCGGGGTCCTTCTCCAGAGGGACAGCTTGGAGGATGTTCACAGTTGTGGAATGGGGACCATTTGTCCTCAGGGTTCACAGCTCCCCTCCTTTGCCAGCACAAACAAGCCAAGTTGCTGGTAAAGAGAATCAGCCCTCATTGCAGAACCAGTAATCCTCTTGCTAAATACCAGCTTATTAGGGATTTGCAGAGGACAAATATTTGGCACCAGAGGTTTAAGCTGCTTGCATGGAGTGAGAGACCCATGCAGAGGAGAGACCAGATCATCTACCTGGCAGCTGGTTTGGACAAGCCATCCTTACTGTGCTGTTAACTCCCTCCGGGCTGAGATGTAGAATCCAGAATAGGTTGGGTTGGATGGGATCTCAGAGATCATCTCATTCCAACCCCCTGCTGTGGGCAGGGAAATGGGCATTTATGCTAGAGGGGCCTGTCTTGGTGGCCTCCTTGCCATGCTGTGCTGTGTTCTGCTTGTCTCCATGCTGGTGCCAGGCCCTAGTGGTCTTCCCCTGGAATCACAGACCACTGGTTTCAGCTGAGCATTGGTGGTCAGCTGAGAGATGTAATTTGGGCCGTGGATCTTTTCATGCATGTGGCTGCCACCCCTTCTGCTCACCATAGGTTGTCCCCAGGCTGTGACTTCTCATTGTGCCATCACCTGAGGTCCTGCCACTCCACTGAGCAATGGGAGTTGGATACGATGCAATCTCACCACAGTCAGTGTCTGAGATGTTGGGTTGAACAGAGTATTTTAATGCTTTATTTCATTACATCATTTCCCTAGGATCATTCACCTTAAAGCAATGTTTTTTAATAAGACGAAGGCACATGCGCCCCTTGCACTGGGGTGTCTGACCACCAGGGATGGCATTGCTGGGAACATGTGCTGGGGCACGGGATGCACAGCTGCTGTTGTGTCTGAAGTTGTAACATGAGGAGCCAGTGCAGACTCTTTGGGCAGTGGCTGCTGTGGAAATAAACTGGAAAGCGAAAAGCCAGCTGCACCCACCAGCTGCACCCACCCCATTTGCAGGAAAAGGCTTGCTGATCCTTAGACACCACCAAATCCTTCCCCAAACCCCCGCTGCTGCAATGCTGCCCATGGGAGCTCAGTGAAATCTCTGCTCCCACAACTCTGCCACTGCCAAACCTCCCTCCTGGCACGGAGCCACCACTGTGGCCGGGCCTTGGTGGCCTCTTGAGCCCTGTCCAGCAGCTCTTGGAGGGAAGGGTCCAGCCTGTTTGCTGCTCCTTTTCATCCTTGACTAGGCGAGCCACCTCCCATCACAGCAACTCACAGTGTGGTGGGTGTTACTGTAAAGGATGCCCATTTCTTAGGGCATCTTGCAAGATTTTGGGTCCAAACCCACTTTAAGACACACCCAGCAGTGAGTGTATCCTGAGCCTCACTTTGATGTTTGCTAAGAGCTGCTTGATAGCTGATCCATCTGTGAATTGCTGTCTGGTGATTTAGCTGGATTCAAGCAACAACCGCGTCAGTCTTTTGTGTGTTTTGGCTATAAACCCAGGAATGCCCAATATATTCCAGTTAAATCTTTAGTTTCTTCTCTAAATGAGTATTCCCCTTTTTGGGATTAGGGGAATCAGTCACCTTCATAACATTGAACAATGTCTGCCAAAGAACAGGAGCCCTCACCTCCCCTTTCCACTGTGGGTGAAAGAAAGGATGCAAATAAAAGGTTGGGAGAAGGTAGAAGGATCATGCATGGAAAGAAATCCAGGCAGAGTTTGTTCGGCGATATGGGAAGATAACCCAGATCACCTTGAGTCACCTGCTGACCTCTCTCCCTTGCAGCTACTCCATGGACTCAGGAATCCAGAGCATTTCTATAGCAAACTCCTCCGGCTTGGGGCTGACAATCAGTGGTGGATCCAACAGGCCTGATGGGCCCATGATTTATGTCCAAGAGCTTTTGCCAGATGGGGACTGTTACAAGGTAAGTCAGCGTGGAGACCCTCGGGAGCTCTGCCATTTCCTAGAGGCTGTGGATGTTCTAAAGCAGCTTTTCTAAGAGTAGATGTATAATTGCATGGACTAATGAGGATTTGTGTTGCAGGAGAAGGCTTTGGGCAGAGATATCCCTTCCCAATGCTGTGTCTGTCTCCCTGTTTGTTTAGGATGGTCGGCTCCGACCTGGAGACCAACTCATTGCTATCAACAGAGATTCTCTGGTGGGCAGCACGCATGAAGAGGCCAGAAAAATAATTGAAAAAGCCAAATTCAGGTAGGCATAGAAAGTATTTCCTGTCATCATAAGGTGATGTTGAGGCTTAGGCAGAACACTTCAGGTCATACCAAGGTTTGGCTGCAAGGGCACTATTAGTCTTAAATGATGCTTTAAGGTGGCCACATAAGGAAAGCTTGAAGGCATGGATCATCCTGAAGTGTAATCCAGACTTCCCAATGTTCTAGGCCTCGTGACTGTCTCCTATCACTGCCCAGCAGAGCTTTGAAACAGAACTGAAGTTTAAAAAAGGGAAAACAAAGAAGACTCAGGAGAGACCTTATGGATCTGTACCGAAGGGTGGAGCCAGGTGGGGGCTGGGCTTTTCTCCCAATTAAGGAGTGACAGGACAAGAGGAAACAGCCTCAAGTAGTGCCAGGGGATGTTTAGATTGGATATTAGGAAAAACTTCTTCATGGAAAGGGTTGTAAAGCCCTTGGCACAGGCTGCCCAGGGCAGTGGTGGAATCACCATTCCTAGAAGTGTTCAAAAACCATGGAGATGTGGCACCTGGGGACATGGGTCAGTGGTGGCCTTGGCAGTACCCAGGAAATGGTTGGACTCAATGATCTTAGGGGTTTTTCCCAACCTTAACCATTCCATGATTCAATGGAATGCAGCTGGTGGAGATCCAGCTGCACTGGTGCAGGCTACTCAGGCTTAGGTGAGGTTATCCTGGAGACAGAACCACAAGCATGGGAGCTCTGCAAATTTGTGCCTTTTGTTTTGTTAATAAGAGGTTCCGTGTTTGTTGTTTGTTGAAGACATGAGGGAAGCACAGAAGTGGCCTTTCTTCCAGGGAGGGGACGGTTACATCCCGGACTGTCAGTTCACAACAACATCCCATCCCCGCCTCCGAAAGCTGTGGGAAACGGCCTGAGCTCCTGCAGGCTGAAGGTCCATGTGAGGTCCCCAGAGGTAGGTGGAAGCTCATCTCTAACAGACATCAATCCTGGGATCTTTCCTTGATCAGATCTTCTTTAGGGACTCCCTGGTGATATTTCTGGAAATCCAGTGGAAAGTCTGTACTGTTGATGTATTTACCTGCAGGCAGGTGTTTTAAATCTGAAATAATTTCTTCTCTCTTGGGTTTGAGACAGAGATGGATCTGTGGAGGTAATGACAGGAGTTTCATCTCCAGGGCCTGCATTCAGACCTGTTTCAAGAGTCTCAGGTTTAAAAAAAAACAAAGCCCTTCTGTGGATAGCAACCTGCATCTCATTCAGCACCAGTCATAGGGCTGGAAGGGATCTCTGGAGTCAGTTTGATCTAGGCTCCTACCCAAAGGCAGGAGCAACTCTTTATTCTTCAAGCCATCTGATGAGGATGAATCCCCAGTGTTCCTGCACAGCCCATTCCTGCTCCTGACTACTCTAATGATAAGCCAGGCTCATTCCTCCTGCAAAACCAAGCTCCACATTGCGTTTGCAGAGAAGTGCTCGAGCTGTGAATGGCTGGACAGGGTTTATCCACACAACCCTCAGGGTCTGCAGCTCCATTCTGTGCATTTGTCACTCCCCTCCTGGACTGGTGCCATGCTGGGGATGTCCTTTCTGCCCTCTTCCACACAAACTTCCTCCGAGAGGGGCTGGCTGGATGTTCCTTTCATACAAGGACATTCACAAAACATCTTGCTTTCCAGCCCTGTGGGGACACAGACTTGCATGAATGTCACATATGTGTTGCCTTTGGGTGCACCAGGCTGGAGATGTGCACTAGAAAGGCACCAGAGTCCCTGGAGGTGTGGCTGAGTGGTGTGGTTGGACCCTCACCCCCAGCTTGTGTGATGCTGTGCACTTGTATGAAATCACAGTGTTGGCTGGACTGAAATGGCTCATTTTCTCACTTTGCTGCTGAAAGATGGAACTTCTAATGAGGTCTGGGCTTCCACACCAGGGAAAGAGTGCCCAGGCACCTGTGCTGCCTGTCTGTATGTCCTCACACCAGTCCTGTGCCCCTCTTGGCATCCAAGTCCCCAGCTGTGCCAGAGCTGTCTCAGTGGTGCTCACCCTCAGATTGTTTTTCCCTCTTCCTTGTGCTTTCAGCTGTGATGTAGCACATAAGGAAGGGTGTGAACTGATTTCGGCTTCCTGCCCTGCTCACTGGGATAATTATGGGTTTGGGGTACATATTACACCTGGCTGTGGTCAGACTGAGGACCTCCCTGCTGGGCTGGATGCAGAGCTTCAGGGAGAACCTCTGTGGAGAAACCAGGCAAGGTCATATCCAGCCTCAGCGCTCAAGCACAGCCACAGTAAGGACATAGTCGTTTGTGTGTGAGCAGAGGTTTTGGGCTGGCTCAGCCTCTGCCAGGTGCTCCCAGAGAAACCCCTGGAATCTCTTCAGGCCCATCTGCACAAGAGGTGTATGTGGTGCCCTCGTGGCTCTCTCTTGAACTCCTCTACCTTCTGCTCATTATTTACACCAACAAATTCTTCTTAGCAACTGTCTGTGCCATTTTGTCTTGTTTTTCTAGAATAGACGTGAAAATCCTTTTCCTGTGCCTTCTTTGTCACCAGACATTTGCCCACCAGAGCTTACAGTCTCAGGTGAGTCCTGCTCAGCCATTCTCCTTGTGTGTGTGACAAACAGCTGTGGTTCCTTGGAGCTGAGGATCATGAAATTGTAGAATCACAGAATCACAGAATGGATTGGGTAGGAAGGGCCCTTTAAGCTCATCCAGTCCCACCCCCTGCCATGGGCCGGGACACCTTCCACTAGCCCAGGCTGCTCCAAGCCCCGTCCAACCCAGCCTTGGACACTTCCAGGGATCCAGGGGCAGCCACAGCTTCTCTGGGCACCCTATGCCAGGGCTTCCCCACCCTCCCAGGGAACAATTCCTTCCCAATATCCCCCCTATCCCTGCCCTCTGGCAGTGTAAAGCCATTCCCCTTGTCCTATCACCACATTTTTTTTATCAGTGTTTATACTGCTGGAGTGGAATTTAATGGGGTGATAATGACACTCAGCCTGCTCAGAGAGAGGGCAGGCAGCAGCTTGGTTTACTCAACAAGTAGTTATTATGTCCATGTTTGCCCATAGTAGCAAAACTCTTTACTAAGGCATTCGAGGAGTGAGGTATTCACAGGAGACAAATTCCTCCACTCTCAGCCTGTGGTTCATTTGCAGCAGGGGCTTTTCCCACCTCAGACAAGCAGCAGGTTCTCCTCAAGCCACATTCGCTTCTGGTGGGAATGGGGGGTCTTGGACACACAGCATAAAAGCAGGCAGGTAATGATAGCTGGGATGAACACAGCAACCCTGGGCTCTGAACAGGCTTTGAGGATGCCCTCAATTGGCCAGATTGGGAAATGGCTTAGAGGTGTGATTAAGTCATATTTCTCTCTACATCCAAGCTTCAATTTTTGCCTGTTTTTCCATGCTGTGTTTCATCTCCACGCTCTGGGTCTTCTGAGCTCTTACCTTTTGTGAAGAGACCCACTCTGTTCATCCAACAGTGTGGCAGCAAGGCGGGGGGGTGAACCTGAATCAACCTGCAGCTTCCCAAATCCCTTAATAATATTGAGGAAACCTCAATAATCCCCAGAGCCCAGGGAGACAATCTCCACCAAGGTACCCCATATCCCTGTGATATGAGGGTTATTCCTGCCCCAAGGGAAAGATGGCCTTCCCCAACAAATCCTGAGCAAGTGCTGCCCACCATTCTTGCAGCCTCAAATCCAAAAGCCCTTCCTTCCCTGGGACATTGGCTCTGCTTACAAATCCCTGTGCCTTGCTGTAATTCCCCTCTGGAAGGCTAAGAGCAAGCACTGGAGGTAAATCATGTTTACTCCATACCTGGGATCAGCAGGAGATGGAGCAGCTGCTCCTAGGGATGCCTGGCTCGCCTTGGGCAAGCTCAGCAGCTTCAGCTCTGCCGTCCATGCTCCACTGGAAAGGCCCTGGGACAGGGATGTGTTCTGTCCTCCCTGCCCTGAGCATCCTGCAGATGCCAGGGAGACTCTCAGGTGGCCACCACGGACAGCCAGTCCTGGTGATGGCGACAGAGCAATCCAGCAACTGCAGTGACCTGACCACGGCCTGACTTAGCTAGGGGATTTTATCACTCCAGGATTTGAATGTGGAATGCTGAGGAGGCTTTGTGTCAGTGTTGTCATCCATGGAAACAGACAACTGGCTTTGAAAGAACAGCCAGGCTGGGAGCCTGGACCAGTCAGTGCCTCTCTCTGGGTGCCTGATGGATGCCCTGGATATGTCTGTCCAGAGCTGACAGCAAAGCCACATGGAGCTAATCCTGATTAGCCATGGCTCGAAGGGTAACAGGTCTGCCCTTGAACTTGGAGAGGGGAGTGGTGGTGGCCGATCCAGCAAACCCATTTGTTACCTCTTGCTGCTTCCCAGCTGCTGGCCGCAGCAGAGCAGATGGATGCTGGGATTAGGAGGATTATGCAGCACCTCTGCTGCTCCTCACTGCCTTCTCTGGCACCTGGGCTCTGCCCTGATGGACAGGAGGGTGAGGGGAGAAGTGCTCCAGGGATTTCGGAGGAGCTGTGTAATTTGGCAAAACAGGGCTTCCCGTGAGGTTAATCAGATCCCAAGCAGGCAAAAGGAATTTCTCCCTGGGCAAATCCTGTGTCAATGGCACAAGAAGGAGTTTTGTCACCTGGGCCGATGGTTTGAGGGTGGGCAGGGACAGGCACAGGAACCCTGCACCCTTCTGGAGTCTGGTCGGGTTGTTCAGGAGCAGGTAACACCTTCTACAGCCCTCTTCCCAGAGAATACCATGGCTCCTTACAGACAAGGGTTAATCATAATGGAAAAGGTGGTGTTCCTTCCAGGGATGGAGGGGTAGGCCTTGTGCTCTGGACCTTTTCAGCTGTGCAGCAGTGCTGGCAATGCTGAGCCAGCTGTTGGCAGCTGGACCCTCCAGCTCATGACAGCTTTTCACCAGCACAGCAGCTGCTGCCTCTGCCTCTCTCTGCTTCTGTGGCTGCCTCACAACACATGTGGCACCCAAAAAAAACCTGCCTGCCCAGCTGAGGAGAAAAGGGTTCAAGGCTTTTTGCAGTCCTGGGGAGGGAAAAAATCTCAGAGTGGTGCTTTTCCACAGCACTTTTAGTCTGTTCATTCCCATGGGTGTCAGGAATTCTTCCAGTTTTTGCTTAATCATAGTAGACAAGAACCAGGCAGATTTCAATTCCTTTTTCTCACAGTTCACCATAACTCCAAGACTCCACAAAACTCTGTGATTGGAACTTTCCAAAGTGCTATTTTTGCAGTCCTTTTTCCCTGGATGAAACATCTCATTTTAAACCATGCAGAAGCCCAGTTTCAGAAGGATTTGCCCCAGCATCCAATCTTTCCAAGAGTGGCCTAGTTCAGCCTTCCAGAGCTGGTATTAGTAAATCCTGGACTTGGATTTTTGGCCTGCTGCACACACTTTATATTTCATGCAACAAGAGATCTGAATTTTGCTTGGCAGACACCTCTTTCCTCTACCCAAATGCTTCCCTATTAATATTTATTTTTGATTTTTCAGCACCTGCTTCAGCTTCCAACTACAAAGCAGCTTCAGGCACCAAACCCAAAGTAGCACTGGATCCCCATATCCGGCTCAAGGATGGAAAACTGGAACTGGTAAGTGCCAGGGTCCCTCTCCCCAAAGCAAGGTCTCCTCCTTGTGCACTAAGCAGGAAATTGTCCATTCTTCAGCTGAGTTTGCTGGAGGCCGAGTCTAGCCTCTGAAGGTAAAGAGGATGAAACATCCTGACTGTGTCCAAAGGAGCATTTAAACATCCCTTGGCTGTTTCTCAGTGCTCCATGAAGCTCCAGAAGTCTTCTCCTGGCAGCTGCACCTCCCTCGGACATCATGCCATTGGCTAAGGTTGTGCCCTCCAAACTTTTTAGTGCTGCTGTCACTGCTAGGGTGACCTCAGGCAGCCTGGTGTGGGTGAGGAAAGGCTGAGATAGGAGCTATCTCACCAAGGAGCCATCCAGAACTGTTGCTGTTGTGCCGGGGACAGCGAGACAAGAAACACGTGAAGTCTAAGACTCAGGGATAAAAGGAAGCGCTTTAATAATTTTCCAAAGGCTTTTATATGTTCGCAAAAGTGTGTTAAATGGCATAAGGTAATTGGCCCTTTGGCCATCCACCCCTTGAGGGGATTGGTCAAATTCTAAGACACCCATTTCTAAATATTTTTCTAGTTAGAACCATAACAATACTGGAAAACAACCTGCAGGTGCAAGAAGTTTACAAAACTGTAACATAGTTTAAAATAGTTTGCATGGGAAAGACAGAACTCTCACAAAATGCTGCAGAGGGCCGAAGAAACCCCCTGCTGAAGCCTTTTCAGTGTCCATACAGAACCGCTGATTCTTCCATCATTTTATGGAAACCACATTCCACGGGCATGGAGCACAGCTGCCCATTTGCTCACCGAGACCCTGGTGAGGGGCAGGGTGCCCTGGGGCGCATGTCCCAGTCTGGCACCTTGGGTGCTTCTGGCGTTTGAGGGGGGATGTGGGGACAGAGCCCTTTGTGCGGGGCCAGGGACGCTTCGGAGGCCCCGATGTGACGAACGTCTGCTGCCACCCTACGGCAGCGCAGGACGCTCGGGAGCGCCGGCGGGAGCTCTTCTCCTGAGCCTGCGTAATTCTCCTACAGCGGCATCCGGGGTGGAATGTGCACAGCGACCTCTGCTCCTCACGGGGACAAAGCAGCTCCTCTCGGCTGGCAGGAACGGAACGCTTGGGTTCCCTTTTAAAAGCTGTGTTAGGCGCGGGCGGCTGCAGCGGTGAGAGGGTTGGGGGGGTGACACTGACCGGCACAACCTGAGGTGGCTTTGAGGTGGCCAACCCCGCCGACATCCTGAAGTCTGGGAGCCTGCAGCACTGCCTTACACAGGGGTGGTGGGCAGAGGAACAGGAGGTGGGACTTGAACGGGACAGCAGATGGATCCCAGGGACTTGCTGGTGCTGGAAAGATGAGCGAGGATCCCTCCGCAGCGCCTTCCCAGGGAATTGACGGGAGGTGCTGCGAGCAGGAGCTGTGTGTGCAGCCTGGCACAGGGGAACGTTTCACTCGGGCTCCTTCCCAGAGTCTGCTGAGCTCGAATTTGTCTTTTAAAAGCTTTCGGTTGCTGCTGCCAGCAGGGAAGTGGGGCTTGCACAGGTTTATCTGCTTCTGTGTGCTGCCCTGGGGTTGAACTGATAAATATCAGTAGAAGTTAGCGCATCAGGAGTAATGAGAGAGCAAAACACGCAGTGGAGGAGCAAAATGTTTGAATGTCTCCTCTCTCCATGGGAAATACTCTGTAAATAGCTTTTATCTGCCTGGTCCCAAACACAATTTCTGGGCAGTAAGAGAAAGGAGAGGCTGAGCTCTTGCCAGCTGAGTCTTGCTAAAACTCCTCTGGCTTTTGATAAAAGTCCTGAAAGCTCATCAGAGCCACAAATCTGATTGCAGACAAAATGTTCTTGGAGGGACATGAACCTGTGTTCAGGAACAGACATTTCTGTACATGTGCAGCAAAGGAGAGACTGGAAATCCAGTCCAAGCCTGCTCCTTTGGGAGATGCTCCCTGGAGAAACCCAGCACCAAGTGTCTTCCCAGTGCTCACCCCAAAGAGGTGCTTTTCCAGTATTTTTCTTTTTAAAGCCTTCTTGTTTCTGCTTAAGGTTCTGCAGTATCTTGGTCTGGATGTGACCGAGGAGAAGAAGAGGCAGCTCCGGCAAAGCCTGACCACGGACTCGCAGGGGACAGTGGCCTACGGAGGTGAGCGGGAGCTCTGCCCATGGGGGATCTGTCATTTCTGTAGCTTCACTGGCAGCTAAAAAGGGAAAGAAGTGGTATGTGAGACACCTGCCTTGCTAGTGACAGAACCTTTAAAGAGGGAAAGCCACAAACACAAAAGAAGGCATTCTGTAGAATCATGGAATCCTGGAATGGTTTGGGTTGCAAGGGACCTCAAAATTCATCTCATTCCACCAGACACCTTCCACTATCCCAGGCTGCTCCAAGCCCTGTCCAACCTGGCCTTGGACACTTCCAGGGATGGGGCAGCCACAGCTTCACTGTGAAACCTGTGCCAGGGCCTCACTGCCCTCACAGCCAAGAATTCCTTCCTGACATCTAATCTAAACCTACTCTCTGTCAGTTTAAAGCCATTCCCATTGTCCTATCACAGGTAAAATCAGACTAGAAGAAAGTTGGTGCAAGGGCTCATTTTCCTTAAAATCCCAGCTTTCCTAGCAGGACCTAGCCAGAGGAGACACAGAAAATAAAAGCCAGTTCTGCTTTCTGTGGCCTTCCAGAGCATGTCTGGCCCACAGGGTCTGCTCCCCAGAAGGCTTTCAGCAAAAATCCCAAACCATCAGCAAAGTCCCCATCAGAGATAGCAGTCACAAGGCATCTGGATCAATGTTTTGTGCAGAGTGAGGGACGGGACACAGAACCACAGCCTCTCCTACGAGTGACTGGCGCTGTAGTTTGAAATAGAAATAAGGATGATTGGGGGCATTTAGCAAATGTGCTGGCAGTAAAGATGCTGCTTTTGCAGAGAGACTCTGGCTCCTGCTGCAGCCCAGGGACTGAGCACCATCCAGAGGGACTGGGACAGGCTTCAAGGTGGGACCATGTGAACCTCATGAAGTTCAACAAGGCCAACTGCATGTCCTGCACCTGGGTCAGGGCAATCTAGAGCACAAATCCAAGCTGGGTAGAGAAGGGATGGAGAGCAGCCCTGGGGGAAGGATTTGGGGTGTTGGAGGATGAAAGCTGGCCATGCCCCAGCCATGAGCACCCAGAACCCCCCTGTGCTGGGCTGAGCCCCAGCGTGGGCAGCAGGGGAGGGGGGGATTCTGCCCCCTCAGGTGAGACCCCACCTTCTGAGCTGCCTCCAGCTTGGGGGAGACCTTAGAGCCCCTTCCAGTGCCTAAAGGGGCTCCAAGAGAGCTGGAGAGGGACTTGGGACAAGGGCTTGGAGGGACAAGACAAGGGGGAATGGCTTTACGCTGTCAGAGGACAGGGTTAGATGGGATATTGGGAAGGAATTGTTCCCTGGGAAGGTGGGGAGGCCCTGGCACAGGGTCCCCAGAGAAGCTGTGGCTGCCCCTGGATTCCTGTCAGTGTCCAAGGCCAGGCTGGACAGGGCTTGAAGCAACCTGGGCTAGTTGAAGGTGCCCCTGTTCATGGCAGGGGGTGTAATGTCAATTTAATACCTTTTCTAAGTGCTGAACTCACTAAGTTGTCTTCTTGTTTAAATCAGCAACATGAGAAAGAGCAGCAGGTGCCTTTTGTCAGGGAAATGTGGGTTTAGCTTAAAATTTTAAAACTTTCAGAACCACGGTCATGAAAACTCTCCTGTGAAAATATCTGGGGTTTTCTGGGTTTTAAAAGTGTAGGTTTTTTCAGTTGGATAAGAAACAAGAGTCTGATGAAGACTGTCAACAACTCATTTAAGCTTGATGGGATTGCTGAGGAACCCAGGATTATTAGAAAAATGTGTCTGGCATCTCTAAACCCTGCTCAGCACCAGTGGGTGGCCCCCAAATCAGTGGAATTTTCTTCTAACACACAGCAATTTTCTCTTTTAGCCTGGTAAAAACTGATTGTTTCTCACAGATGTTCTCCAAGCACTCATGGATCTGATGCAGGAGGAGCTGGACGAGGCTGGTCTGGATTCCAGCTCCATGCTCTTCTCTCAGCACGAAGTGGCCAATTTGCTGGATACGTCGGCTTTTCACTCCCCGGTCAGTCTCCCCAAAGCTCTTCTACATTGAATCCATGGATCTTCTACGTGAAATCCATGGAATTCTGAGATGGGAAAAGCTAAATTACCATTTTCTGGCTGTTCTAAAGACAAGGCAGAACTATTCATTAATCATTTTGTTTACAGGAAATTCTAGAAAAGACCTCAAATTTCTCTTTTTAAATAAGGAAATAACAGTATCTCTGGGATAATATGAGGAAGCAGCCTGGCAGTTATGCATAAGAAAAAATAGCCATAATTAATCAATTCTAAGTAATTTCATTTGGTTCACGAAGTGAAAATTCACTGTTGCTCAGCTATTTCAGCAATGATGGGGATCAGAGAGTGAAATTCTGTGGGGCAAAAAGAACCACCCTGGAGCTGAATTATTTAATGTGCCTTTTGATCTGTTGCATTAAAATGCTGACTCCTTTTTGAGGCAATTTTGATGGCAATGTGTGATGAGTCCGTCCCTCTCCTTGCAGACCTTTGACTCTCTCAACTGCAATGGCAACGAGGACCCGGAGCAGCTGCAGCTGGAGATGATGGATCTGCGGCACGAAGTCCGAAGGCTGAAGGTGGAGCCTCCCCTCGGAGCAGATTTCTTGGCTGGGGCCTTCTGCTGTAGCTCTCCACAGGGGTAATGGGGTGGCCTGTCCCTCTGGAGAAGTCACCAGTTTGCATTCTGTGCATTCCTTGTCACACAGGAGCCTCTCACCCTCCACTCTCCTAATTGCCTCTTTCTCACTCTCAACCTCAAAGGAAAACTTATTTGTACTCAAAGCATGCAGTCCCTTCTCAGCAGGGAGTTAATATGTTTAAAGCAGGTCTCATTAAGAATTCCAGTCTGTGATTAACAGAAGCAGCACCTGTCCTCTCACCCTCACCTGGCTGTCAGCACCTCGGCTGTGTCCAGGTGGAATTCTGCAGGTCATAGCCCTAAAAGCTCTCCCTGTGGGGGGCAAAGTGCACAGAACTTCGGTAAAATAATATTCTGGTGGGTAGGGGCATTCTAGAGAATGTCCTGACATTTGTTGCTTCTGATCTGGTGAAAATATTTCCCACAGTCTCTCCTGAAAGAAGTGGAGAGCGGCAAGAAGTCGATGGAGGATGAGCTTCAGAGGCTGAACCAAGTTAGTGAAGGGATTTCTGGGGTGCTTGGGGTGGGTTTGGGGGTTGGCAGCCGAGGGGGACCTGGTATGTTCATCAGAAGTTCTGGGTGCTTGCAGAAAGCGCTGGGGTTCCTGTCGGAGAACCGGACCCTGCATGGCAAACTGCAGATGGCCGAGGTGGTGCAGAGACAGGCTCACAGCGCCGAGCAGGACTACGAGGAAGTGATCCACCTGCTGGAGGCTGAAATTGCAGAACTGAAGATGCAGCTGGTGGGGAAAAAAGCAAAACACATCTCTGAAATAGAGGTAATGCAACCCCTCAGTCTGGGGAAAACCCACAACCCTTCAGACTCTTCTGTGGGTTCATAGAGTCATGGAATGATTTGGGCCAGAAGGGACCATAAAGGCCATCTCATTCCAACACCCTGCCATGGCCAGGGACACCTTCCACAATCCCAGGTTGTTCCAATCCCCATCCAACCTGGCCTTGGACACTTCCAGGGGTGGGGCAGCCACAACTAAGGTTACCCTCCTTCTATTTACACAGGAGAAAATGAAATAGCACATAGATCATCTGTTGTGTGGGACCACGAGGCCAACACAGTCTCTGGGTCCGTGTTATAATTTGCATAACTTCCACTGTCCCTTCCCAAAGGACGCTTGTAGCAAATGTCACAAACTGTTGTTTCCAAAAGCCAAGGCTGGAGCATCGCCACCACCTTTCTCCTCCTCCTGTGTCCCTGCCTCAGGAGGACATCCTGGAGCTGAAGAGGAAGCTGTCCCTGGCTGATGGCCAGCTACGAAAATCCGAAGTCTCACGGAAGCGCCTGGAGATCTGCAATAGGAAACTGCTCCTGTTTGTGCAGGTGAGGTGTGGAACTGCCCCGGTGCTGCAGCATCACCACGGTCTCCTTCCTTCAGGTTTTGCAAGTCCAATCAACTTCCTGCTCCATAAGCAAGAGGGGTTTTTTTCTGTCTCACCCTAAAAAGTCACTCTCAGTTGGTTAGGAGGAAGCAGGGAATGAACTCAGATCTCCTCATATCCCTGGGAGCAATGCAAATTCCGTGGTACAGGTTTTGCTGGTGGCTCTGCTCTTCCTGGCTCCCTGTGCTGAGGCTGCTCCAGGAGCTCTGCTGTCAAAATCATCCATGCTTACCTTTCCTTGGTATAGCTGAGGGTTGCTTCTCTATAAATAGGAACCTGGAGAGTGGGTTTCCAGTGCTTTTTCCCACCTGGATTTCCTGCAAAATCTCACAGTTTAGTCTTTCAATTGGCTGTTTTTCCACTTCATTCCCTATATTGGGAATACCAGTATGTGTAATTAGTAAACTGGCCAGCATGGGAAGCATCAGTACTCAGTGTATCTGCTATGGCTGCTGGAGGCCTGTCCCAAGAACTCTTGAAATGAAGCAGAAACGGTGGAGCAAAAGGAAATGTAGATGCTGTGTCCTCTGCTCCAGAGAAGGAAGAATTAAATGCCTCCAGAGGTTCAGCACTATGTGCTGGAGCCTGTGCAGTTTGGGGTCGGACTTTGGAAATGGATCTCACTTGACTCGAGGGTCAAACATCACAGGATTTCGAGCACTGGAGCAAAATATCTTCCTTTTTTCTCCATCTCTCGGTAGTGTTGGAGAAGTCATGAACCCTGCATTGTAATGAGAGCTTACACGTGCAGGTCCAACCCAGGAGCTAGGGGCTGCTGGCAGCAATGATCACTGAAATGCAGCCTGCAAAATTATTCCTTGGAAGAGGATTTTTGTGTTGCATTTCATGTATTTTAGCAGTGGTATTAAAATGCAGAATTCAGATGTGTCTGTAGATTCACGAATGCTGCCTGAGCTGCAAAAGGCCTTGAGATATTCGCTTCAAGGGCAATGAATAAGCAGAAGCTGATTACTGTCATATTAAATCTGATCATCAGGAAAAACCCATGGGGTTTGTTCTCAGGAATTATTCATTCCTACAAGNTTTTTTTTTTTGTTGTTGTTGCATGGCAGAATGTTCACAAGGTCCTGAGCACACACAGTCATTTACCAGATGAGAAAAGGTAGGAGATGGCTTCTGGGAATGGTGAACAGCAACATGAAATTCCTTTTCTGATCTTTCTCAGGGGAAGGTGCTTCACACGTAACCTACCCAGAGTTTCTAAACGTACTTTCACTTTGGAAGTGAAACCATGGGAGAAAGATGATCTGGAGGCTGCTGGTGGGTTGGTGCTGGGGGGGGTTGGCCTCTGTTCAGACTTTTTTTGGGAGTGAGTAGCTGAAACTCTGCTCTGGTATAATTGCTCTTGCCAGCAGAGACCCCAAGCAGTTTGTTTCAGAGCAGCAGAATTTTGACCCACCTGCTTTTCCAAACATAAACCAGGTTTTGGCTGCAGGACCACATCCTTTTTTATCAACAGTTAGAGTAGATAGAGTGTAAGCAAAGAGCTCACAAGACTCTCAGCTGCATGAATGGCTGCAGAAACAGAGCTCAGGCTTCTGGACTCCCCTCTCCCCTGGAGCCTATCTCCTATCACTTGGGCATAAATGTATCACAACTCTGTGTGTGTTTTAAACTGATTAAATCATTGAAAAGTCACTGTCCCATCGATAATGACCAGTGCCTTTAAAATGCCAGTTTTTAAGAGGGATGGAAATCAGTTTTTAAGTTTCCAAGTTGGTTATTTCTGATATAATGAGGGGGAAGTGCTCTTGACAAATTCTAAAGAATACTTTGCTATTTGTCTGTAACAAAGCAATGCAAGTATGTCTAACAGACACTTGAATGCTGAGGGATGGAGATGCAACCCCCCAACACACAGAATTTGTGTAGCACATCCTTCCTGAGAGGCTGGCCAGGATTGTCAATGACCATTTTCTGATAGAAGTACTGATGGCACTTTCCATATTTATAAGCGTCAACAATGAAACAGAAGAGGATAAAACAGATGCAGTCTCAGATACATCTCTTCCATCTTCAGATCTTGTTGACCTTTTGCTATCAGAAGCTAAAGAACTGTTAGCGCCAATCCTCTCCAACAAGGAAGGTAAGCATTAAATTAACCGGAGAAACCTGAATCCCAGCAAGTTTCAGGGATGTCTGTCAGTGTTACTGAGAGTTTCCAGCACCTTCCATATTTTTCCATACCAGCTGAGACTCCCTGATTCTCTCATGCTCACTGAGATGTAATTGCCTTCCCTATATCGATGTGACTCATCTTTGAATCTGCAATGCAGACTCGCAGGGTATGGAGTCAAAGACTTGTGCCCAGGGCCACAGGAAAGGCGTTTATCCAGAGGAAAAAACCCTAACAGGCAGGACGATGGTTTCACAGAATCATTGAAATGCTGGTTGAAAGGGACTGCTGGAGATCAGATCTTCTGCTCCAGGTGGGACCATCCCAGTAGAGGGGATCTGCAGTGGATTTAGCCTGCCAGGATGGAGATCCATAGCCTTCCTGGATGGTGTTCCCTCACTGCTCTGTGACAAAGATCTCCCCAGCACCCAGCCTGAGCTCCCCGAGAGGCAGCCTGTGGTTACACTGGCTGCACTGCCAAGAGCAGCTCGGCTCCAGCATCCTATAATTGCCCCTGACGTAGCACTGGGGGCTGTGAAGTTGCCTCTCGGCCTCCTCTTTGCCAGGCTAAACAAGCCCAGCTCCCTCAGCCCTCCCCAGCCTCTCCCTGCAGGCCTGGGGCTTCCCTTGCTGGACCCTGTCCAGTTTCCCAATAGCTTTAAACCCAGGATCCAAACTTTCCCTACGCCATCCAGGTACAACTACAGCAATGCTGAGCAGAAGGGAACAGTCACCTCCCTGTTTCCTTGGAGTACAAACCAGCCATGCTCCCTTTTCCTCACATGTCTGTGAGAAAATCAGGGAACAGGCATCCACCTTCATGAGAGTCTGGAATAACTTTCCCAGTCTGGGAGTCTGAGCTGGTCCATGAGCCATAAACTTTTCTTGGCAGCAATTATGTGACCCTGCTTGTCTGTTCACACACCAAATGAGTGTCTGACCTCCTCAGTGTCACGTCCCGGTGAATGCACAGCCCCAAACAGTTGCCCAGTCCTTGCTCTTTGATGCTGTTCCCCAACTTGGTGTGGCCATGGCCCAGCACTGGTTTTGTCTCAAAGGACAAGACACAAAGGAAGTAATTGCAGCCTTTCAGGAGCACCTCTGATTTACGAGCACTGTCAGCATTCTCTGAGTTCCTGCCCCATTTAAATGTGCATTTTCATAATGCAGCAGCACGGCTTGCATTGGGCATGTTCTCTTCACTAACATTTGGCTCTGTGCTTCCATCTGCAGCTCTGCCATGGGACAGGGACCAGTGCCTGCCTGCTGAAGGGATCCCAAATTACAAGGAGTAGGTGTCAAAACTGCCATGGTCTGTAATTTGGACAACACACATACTAATAATTCCTGTTTGTTTTGTTGGGGTTTTTTAACCGAAACTGTTGCTTGACAATTTTTGATCAGACAGTCTAGGAGAGGCGTCCAGATGGCCATGACAGAGAAATACTGTGAAATTCCTAGACAGCAAGAGACTTCCTGCCCTGCACTGTGTGAATTCCTGGATTTCTCTTTTGCTTTATAAAATGCTGATTTTCCTTCAGCCCAGATGGGAATTTGTGGTTCTGTGGCTTGTCTAGCTGGCATTTTTATAGTGCATTCTGTGTAAGGGAAAAAGCATCACTGAATATGTTAATCTTTTATGTTGTGGTATCAGGATGCTGTGAAGCTCCAGACAAGGAGAGCAGGATAACATGGCTTTGTTTGGATCTTAAATTGTGAAAATTTCCCTGAAACCTCTTAAATGGCTTATATTTAACAGAGCCATTTCCTAAAGTTATCTGAAAGGGCACTTTGAGACCTAAGTATCTCCTACCGCTTTCTTAGCTTAACTCAACCTGAAGATCTGCCAGCACAGTTTTTTGTTTAGGTACAAAGTACCCATCTACAAATGATAATTTCAAGGTTATGAAAAGCATTTTCAGACAAAACAGGCAGCCTGCACAGTCTAACCAGGCAAGATCTGTGGCTTCCTTTTCATTCCTAAATAACCAGTGCTGTCTTCACATTGTCCTCTGTGTCTTTCTCCCAAACTACCTAAGACATATTTCTCCTTTTCAGCCACCTTCATCAGAAGACCACGTGGCCCCCTCCTGCAGGCCAGACCAAGAGTGACCAACCACAGCCACCAAGCCCAACGGAACTGCCTAAGAAGCTGACATAAATATCCCGTGGCTTGGGGGTGCTCCGAACCACGGCCATCCATCCCATGGGAGATGGGAAAGACACCTCCCAGGCACCTCAGCTTCCACGGGAAAGCAGACTGAGAACACGCTTTCTGACACAAGACTAATTCTTCCTAACTATCCAAGACCTTTTCAGCAACCTCCCCTGCGCGTCTACCTCTGAGTTATCATACAAGGCTTTTTGCTCACGGTTTTGCAGCTTTATAGGAAAAATATTCTCAAGAGGCTACAGAGGCCTGGATTTCAGTGGCAGCCTTTTAGAGCTTGTATTCTGGGTAGTATGAATGTACCCAAGGGACTCAGGGGTCTCCAACAGATCCCTTTTGGTATTTCAGATGAAAAACCAAAGTCTATTTAGTGACTGTAATCAAAGCAGCTTAATCCGTAGTGTCCTAGCTGTCTTGGGATAGGTACTTCTCTTTTTATTCTTTTTGTACAGCTTATCCCAGCTGCAATGCTTGAAAGTGGGAAGCAGCACTTCAGGCAGTTGCTGGCCAGAGTGCAGAACAGCCAGCAGGATGCTCCGGTCACAGTGTGGCGCTGGACACCAAGCCCTCCCTGGAACGTGGGGCAGGACCTAGTGGGCATAGTGAACATAGCTCAGTAAAGGTCCCTGGTGTCACTGGGAAATGAGATCCACATGATGCGACACTGAGACAGCAATGAATGGGGAGCAGACCTGAGATGGGCAGAGGTCTGAAAAATAAAATGGAAACACTCCTCGCAAGGAGTTTGCTCTCTGGGTTCTGATTGCAGCTGCTGCATTCAGCGTCTCACAGACAAAGACACAGCCTGAGACCATTTTTCCTCCCTCTTATTTTGGCAGCTTCTAGGGAGATGCATTGAGAAATTGCTGGAAAATGGGGTACAATCTGGCTTTTACAAATAATTTGTTAAGATTACTTCAAATCTTCTTTGTGGGGGTTCAAAGCATGTGGATCCTTTATAGTCTAAATTAAAGGCTTGGGAAAAATCATGACCCTCACCAGTATCTCCTGCACTCGAGGTATCACTGCACTGCTAAACCAGCAACTGTGTGGTGGAATATATCATATAAATAACCCGTCTGAAATTTTGGGTAAACTTAATTTCATTGCTCACGGTAAATTAAATCTTGGGAGTGCATACCTCAGAATATAAATTAAAGGACTTCTTTTAAAAGGAAACATAATCCTTTGGACCGGTCACAAGGAATATTCCCAGGAAGGAGAAAATATTCATCTTGGGATACCCTGTGATTAATAGCTCATTCTCCAATGTTCTCTGTTGTGATGGAATGATAGCAAATCCTGGTGTTACCTGTGGGTCTGGCCCTATGGCTTTGTTCTCATCACCTGTGTTACACAGACAGGTAAGAGGTGCACACAGCAAAACCCAGTCTCACCAGTCTGGTGTACCCTTACTCTGGAAAAACACCTCCAGTTCCCCTGGGGTTACCCAGCAGATCCCAATCTGCTCCTGGCAGGCTCTCTTCAAAAGTATTTGGCTGGAGGTGGCATCCTAGGCAGATGTCTCCAGCCACTGCTTGTCACACTTGTCAGGGAACAGCACTAACAGGATTTTGGGAAGGAGCAGGTTTTGGGCTGTGCTGTGTCATTTCATATACCCAATGGCACTTGAGACAGCTGGGAGAAAAGGGGCAAGTTACGGGGAAAACACAACTATTTAGGCTGCACTTATTCAGCTGGAAAATCAACAATCTGTTGTGGAAATCAACAGAAATTTCAATACCACCTCCGACAATCATGGAATACTTTTCTCAAAACACAAGTATTGAACTCCACCTCCTTGAGTGCTGAAAAGGCACAGACCAGTACTGTCCCAGCAGGGACCAGTTACACAGTCTGAAAGAGAAATCCTTGATGCTGCTTCCATAGTCTGTATAATTCCATAGATCTGTATTTTAAGGTCCCAAGAAAGAAGATTTTGTATAAAAGCATCACAGTAGGCGAGGGCTGGGATGAGACAAGCACTATGCAGTTGGTGCTGGCACCTGGCAAGGGGTGGAAACAAGGGGATGCTGCCCCAAGTCCGCTGTATTTGGGGTCTCCTGAGCTGTCTGTTATCACAAGAGCTGTGAAGTTCTTAACCTTCTAAACAGCCCCGACAGCTCTGTGCTCTCAGCTTACTGGCAGCCCCTCTGGAAAGGAAATCTTGCGTGTTCCCATCAGCCACTGGAGAGCCTCACGTCAAACAAGGATCAAGCATTGCATGCTTCCCAAAGCTTTCATGTTTCTCAGCTGTTTCCAGTATTTCCTTTGAATTTACCATATTCCTTTTGCCTTTGCTTCAAGCCCAGCAGACTTCCCTCTCTCTATTAACCCCGCTGTTCCTAATGCCACCTCTGCAGAGCAGTACTCAGAGCTAAGCTCTGACAAGAGCTGTGCTCCTGGAGGTGATGCTGATTTTGGTGACCCAGAATAACAAACCTGTGCCAGGCTTTACTCCTAGGCAAGGGGAATTAGGCAGAACTCAGCCAGTGAGCGACATCTCCTCACAGAACTATCAAGAGGCAAAAGGTGAAATGCATAAAGGAACAAACAGCACTGAAAGAGAAGTTATTTAAATAGGATGTTCTTCATTTACCCAGGACCTGTCTAGCACTCTACAGGAGACCTGAATTCTGGATTAATTTGCAATACTTTTGGCTTGCTTATAAGGCTGTGGAGATGTGCTGCTGTCACAATGTGCTATGTTTGTCTCAGAGAATCTGCCTCAGAGGGTCCCAGCATGACTGCGCAGAAATGAGAAGGAGCATTTGTGATAAAAATGAGACCTGAAGGGTATTAGATCTTCCTGAGTGGCCTTCCAGATCCTGAAGGGATCCTATGAAAAAGATGGAGGGGGATTTTTTACAAGAACATGTGGTGACAGGACAAAGGAGAATGGCTTCACACTGACAGAGAGTAGGTTTAGATTAGATATCAAGAAAAACTTCCTTGTGAGGGTGGGGAGGCCCTGGCACAGGGTGCCCAGAGAAGCTGGGGCTGTCCCTGGATCCCTGGAAGTGTCCAAGGCCAGGCTGGACGGGGCTTGGAGCACCCTGGGCTAGTGGAAGGTGTCCCTTCCCATGGCAGGGGATGGAATAAGATGAGCTTTAAGGTCCTTTCCAACCTAAACCATTCTCTGTTTCCATAATTCTATGATAGGCTGGAAAATGGCAAATATTTTATGATCCAAAATGCAGAGAGACCCCCATAAACAGAGCATATCAGCACACTGCAGGTGATAAACTCAAAAAGATGCATTTAAAGAGTATCAGCAGGATCACCTGTTGAGCTGGAAACTTTGGGGGTTAAACATCACTGGTGGGATGGGTTTATTTTGTATTTCTCTTACACAAAGCAGAAATTCAGTTCTTAGCCGCTGGTGGGTCAGAGGGTGGGAGACCCCTCTGCCTCACAAAATAAACCAAACCAAGACTGGAGTATCAATTTTAACAGCTGCAGAAGCAGGGAAGGCGGGGCAGGGAGCCACCTCGGCATTATCTTGGAAGGTGAATGTAGCAGAGCCATTAGCACACAGTTTATCTGCAGTCCCACGGGGAAAGGAACCTAGTCTGCTGGACTCGAGCTCATTTAGGTCTCCAGTTTCATCCCTGCCAGTGATCTCTGTCATTTCGCTGTGTGACCTTGGGCAGAACATTTCATCTCAGTTTTGCACCAAAAAACAAACAGGACTGAGAGTGGCAGGGGAAGACAAAGCCCTAGGGATCTAAGGGATATGGGGGCAACCTCCTGGCACAAGAGGGGTCTGCGAGGGCTGTGGGATTGGGTACTGCTGGTCTGTTTTCAGTGAAGAAAGCCTCAATATTTCAACTTTTCCTGGCTCTCAGAACAGCAGACCCAGCTTTTGCTCAGCTTTGGTGAAACAGAGCGAGGTAAAGTGCTTAAAAGGTGTCTTTACAGAGGCATGGAGGTAGCAGCGGTGAGCTCCAGCCCAGAATGGTGCAGTGGAGTAGGCTGGTGTGTCTATCCGAGTGCTGGAGGCTGTGTGTGGAGCCTCTTCTTTCTCTCAGCTCCACCCAGTGACACTGGACTGAAGCCCAGGTTTAGAGAGTGGAACACACCTCCACGCTGCTTTAGATGTGGCTCTGAAAGGCAGGTGAACTTTACTGCTGAATTTTTAAAGCAAGCCTTTCATGTTTAAACAGTGCTGATTTTCTAAGGGTTGTTGAACACATGTGGAAGAGGGCTGGACAGCACCTCCTCAGCGTTACACTGCAGAAAGGGCTGGGCTGGCGGTGTGAAGCTGCCTTTCCTTTCCTGCTTTTCCTCAGGGATCCAGGGGGATCCTTCTCCTGCTCAGGGCTGAGTCTACGCCAGCAGCTCCATGACAGACCACTGAATATTCTGGCCTCGCTGACTGCAGCTTTGCCACAAACCTCCTTTGCAGCTTCTTTCAGCTGCTTTCATAGTAAGGTAAATAGGAATAACAATACCATGACCAATCCCTACAAGCTTTTTCCTGCACATGATGCACCAATGCACGTGAATTGCTGTTGAGGTTTTTTTTTAATCTATGCCACCAGGTGAGGCATAGAAGTTGAGACAAAAGCAGAGTTTGAAGTGAAATGCCCTTGTAATGGGGGAAATGGAGGCTGAATGATATCTCTAGACCAGATGTCCTTCCTGGAAGACATTCTCCTTTCTAACTGCAGGAGTTCCTGGGCTGGGCTGCTGAGGGGTGAGAACTTTCTGAGCAGCTCCCATGAGGAAAAACGAAGGGTCAGTGCCAGGCCTTGAGGCAGACACCCAATCCTGGTTGGGATTGGTCAGTCAGGGCCCTTGGGAATGCGCTGGAGAGTTGACCCCGTGTCAGGGGAAAAGGCAGCCCACTGACACTGGAAAATGCCAAGGTGACCTTCTGGCAGCAGGAGAAAACAAATGTTGGAAAATGGGAATTATAGTCAGGGCTGCACAGCAGAGAAAAGGATGGGTTGGGACTCACCAAAATCTCATCCAGCTTTTATGACCTGAACAAAAGGGAAACCACCACAATTAGGGCACAAAGTAGTTACAGGCTGGTGTAAATTCTGTAGCAAGAAGATGGAAATAGTGCTTTATTTTTTCTTCTGTTTTCTCTGAGGAAATTTAACAGTAAATGAGGAACAGGAGAGAAACACAACTTCTTTAAAAAAGAAAGTTGCATTGTGATGGGAAATTCAGAATATTTATTTATAAATAAATACATTTTATTTTTATTCTGAATATATATAAAGTAGATGTTGCAGGCCTTGAATAACTTTGTGGCTTTTGATGCCAAGTTGTGCCATAAAGGTCTTTAGGAAAAGTGCTCTGACTCTGCAGACTGCAGCCTTGGGAGCTCTGACATTTCATGGTCTGTGGGTTGGTTGTTTTTGAGCAGTGTCAGGCTGGTCTCCTCAGTCTGAGGTAGCAGAACATTTCAGGAAATATTGCTGATCAGAAATAGCACTGCAGCTTCCTGAAATGCCTGCCCAGACAAGGGGATGCTCCACAGCTGGAAGTGATAAGGAGGCAGGAAAAGACAAAGCAGCAGTAAATGTGATGTTACTTCAAAACCAGCAGACAAAGGGTCAGCTGGTCCTTAGGGAGAACCCGAGAGGAGGCTCTGAAGGTGCAAAACATTCTCCAGCTGGTCTCCCACATCCCTCTCCTCCACCACTCTTGCCTCCTGCCCCAGGACCAGCTGCTCAGCCACTTTTTGACACCCCAAAGTCGGGCATGTTGGCATCATTTCCTCCACAGAGCCATGGCCTCAAGGGCTGTCACTGGATGGTGACAACTCCCCAGCACACGGCCTGACAAACAGGGGCCACTCACCCTGAGCTCCAAAGCTCCCCAAGTCTCACCAAACACTGCACAGATTTTCAGAGCTGGTGGGAGAGGGGGAAGCTGAGAGGTAAGGATGCATCCCAGCATCCTTCTCAGTGTTGCTTGGCTGGGTGATCCCCTTGTACCTCATTAGAGAGTACAGTTTTGGGAATATTTGCTCAAGGTGTGGGTTCACAGGTGTGTAATAAGTCACGTAATAAATCAAACAATACAGTGCAGTGACAGAGTTAAGGGCTGAGGTGAGCAGGTCCCTCCGCTCATGAAGGGCTGATCCACCCTGGGATGAGCAGGATTAGGTTCTGTTCGGGAGCTGTGGCTCTGCCTCCTCCAGCCCTGACCCGAGTAGGTTCCTCCTCCTGAAGGGTAGGTGCCAGTCTGGGGAGAATCATAGAAACATGGAATGTCCTGAGCTGAAAGGGTCCCATCAGGATCATCGGGTCCAACTCCTGGCCCTGCACAGGACACCCCAACAATCCCACCCTGTGCACCCCTGAGAGCATTGTCCAAGCACTCCCTGAGCTCTGGCAGGGTTGTTGCTGTGACCACTCTGTGGGATGGGGTGAGCTCATCTCCACACACATCCTTCGTTATTCTCCCTTCCTGCCCACACGAGACCCCACGTGGAGACGTGACCGGGTCTGGAGTCCTCTGCACAGGAAGGACATGGAGCTGCTGCAGCGAGTCCAGAGGAGGCAGCAAGATGATCAGAGGGATGGAGCAGCTCTGCTGTGGGGAAAGCCTGAGAGAGCTGAGGGCGTTCACCTGGAGAAGGCTCCGCTCCTTCCAGTGCCTAAAGGGGCTCCTTCCAGTGCCTAAAGGGGCTCC
>VWZW01005276.1:43543-58583 GCA_013397115.1 Edolisoma coerulescens | reverse complement strand
AGGGAAATTTTAGGCATAATCCTGTGGGATCAGGGAGGGAGCCGTTGAAGACCCAGGCGGTGGGCTCGGGGTGGCGGGGGATCCCTTTAGGTCTAAGGACAAAATATAGCGGTTTTAAAGTTGTCAGGTTTGTGCCATGCCTGGGGGGAGTGGGACGGACGCCGGCTGAGGGGCGGGCGGGGTTCGCTTCAGGTGGGCTGAGCCATGGAGGGGGCTGCGAGTGGGACCCCAGCATCAGCCCCAGCGGGTCCGGAGAGCCGGGCAAGGCGAGCTGCCCGGGGGCTCGGGGTTCAACAAATCTACCCTGAAACCATCCCTGAAGTATTTGTAAACTTAAAGGGTCACCCCAGTCAATGGCTGTTAAATGCGTTGATGCGTTTAACAGGTTGCCCAGAGAAGCTGTGGCTGCCCCTGGATCCCTGGAAGTGTCCAAGGCCAGGCTGGATGGGGCTTGGAGCAACCTGGGACAGTGGAAGGTGTCCCTGCCCATGGCAGGGAGTAGAAGGAGATGGGCTTTAAGGTCCCTTCCAAACCATTCTGTGATTCCATGTTTTCAAGTCAGCTTCTAGGTGAACCAAGTATGTTCTCTGGGTCACTTGGCTTAACTCCTCCAAGCAGTAAAATTGGTCTGTAGATGGTGAGAAGGTGCTTGTGTTGATGGCACCACTTACTTACCTGGTGGGGCTGATGACAGCCAGCCTCTGTTCAAAGAAAATACAGCTGCAAACTTCACTCAAAGCAGACTGAAACAGTTTGCTGGTGCTTTGTTGCACTGTTGAGTGAGCTGCTGCCTGGGTCTACTCTTGATTTACATGTTAAACTGAAGCATGGGGTCCTTGGCACTAGAAGGATGTGGACTTGTTGAAGTGGGTTCAAAGGAGGCCATGGAGATGCCCCAAGGGCTGGAGCCCCTCTGCTCTGCAGCCAGTCTGGGAGAGCTGAGGGTATTAACATGGAGAAGAGAAGGCTTCAGGGAGACCTTAGAGCCCCTTCCAGTGCCTAAAGGGGCTCCAGGAGAGCTGGAGAGGAGCTTGGGACAAGGGCTGTGAGGTTGATGAGGCCCTTGCACAGGTTGCCCAGAGGAGCTGTGGCTGCCCCATCCCTGGAAATGTTCAAGGCCAGGATGGACGGGGCTTGGAGTAACCTGGGATAGTGGAGGGTGTCCCTGCCCACGGCAGGGGGTGAAACAAGATAGGCTTTAAGGTCCCTTCCAACCCAAACCATTCCAGGATTCTGTGTCTCCATTCTTAAATTGTATTTGAGAATTGAACTATTTCCTACACTGTGGATGGAAAAATCAATGTGGTATGACTTCCTGTGGAGTAGTAAGGTGAGGAATGAGGGGTTTTCCTTCAGGAATGCATATCTCCTGCTGCAGGCTGGCAAATATCAGGGAGTTAGTGTGTTGCTGTGCATAAAAGTTCCATGGTGATTCTTTGGTGAGAAAATTACCTTATGAGATGGACGTGTGTGGATGCTGAAACCTGGGTTGCAGAAAGATTTTCCAGCTTTCTGCCTCTGTCTGTGAGAAAGTCTTTGCTTTCTCACAGACACTGGCTGAAAACAGTTAGAAGTTTCTGTAAACTAATCCCTATATCTTGCAGGTTGTTTTGCAGTATTGTTATGATTCTAACTAGAAAATATTTAGAAATGGGTTTCTTAAAATTTGGCCAATCCCTTCAAGGGGTGGATGGCCAAAGGACCAATTACCTTATGCCATTTAACACACTTTTGCGAACTAACATATAAAAGCCTTTGGAAAAGTATTAAAGTGCTTCGTTTTATCCCTGAGCCTTGGACTTCACATGTTTCTTGTCTCGCCGTCCCCGGCACAACAGCGACAGACGTGTGGAAATATTGTGTCTGGAGCTTTTTGTGATACACACATGGAAGAGAAATAGCTCTGAGGGCAGAGTGCTGGACGCTGTTCTATTTCATTCTTCCCCTCAGCCAAAAAGACTGTTCCTTATTGTGTTGTCAGGAATGTGTAAATGTTGTTGTTTGGGCGTTTGTGTTGCCTGTCTTTGGTTTTGACCCACGACAGGACTCCAGGTACCTCTGCCAGGTGTAGGAGCAGTGCCCAGGCTCCACCTCAGCACAGTGACCTGCACCCTCCGTGCTGCTTCACCTCCTCCAGAGGTGTTTCTCAGGGGGCAAGATCAAGCCCTGCCTGAGCAGATGTCTGCTTCTGAAAGATGGTAAAGGTTTATTGTGGCACCGTTCCACCTTGAGGCTTCCTTATATCCAGCTTCAAAAGACTTGTTCTTAGGTGAAAAAGCTCTAATAAATATCCTACAGCTTAGTACCATGTTATTATTCTGTGTGTAAAGCATCAATTACAGTATCTCCCTAAGTGAAGGGCACTCCAGGTAGAGGAAATGTCGCACACCTTTCTCTCCACCTTTCTCTAGAAGGGAGGAGGAAAGAATACAGCCCTATGGAGTCCCCCTTTTCTAACTGGAAATGTCAGCTTAGCTGGGTGCCACAGCTGGCTTTCACGTGGTGTAATGGTATTTGAGGAAGTCAAGAATCCTGCTATTTTCAGCAATTCTTTGTCAAAAACAAAACAAAAAAAACCTGCTCAGTTCTCTTCAAGATGAAAAGCAGCCACCGCAGGTGGGAGAAGTTAATAAAGTCACTTGCTGTCAGTTCCACATCCAACAGGCAGCTCCAGTGTGGAAGGAACTGACTGAGTTCTGTGCCTGGATGAGAAGCAGGGGTGGGGGGGGTTGATTCAGGGCTTTCTGTGTATTTAATCTATACGCTCAGTTTCTGATTTCCAACCATCTGGCTGTATTCTGTCAAGTAAGCTGCTCCTACAAATAGCAGAATAGAAGTCAAGCATATGGAAAATCCCTCAGGTGCACAGTGGCCGATTCTAGATAAGAAGGAAGCACACAGTTAATGTCACTGCCTGTCCCTGTGCTGTGTGTAGTGATATGTGTTCCTCACAGGAGCCCTCACAGGCCTGGCTCATGTGTTGGGGGAGCTTTGGACACTGCGGGTGCACCACTGCTTCTTCAGAATCCATTTCTCTGGAATGCTCCCAGAGTTACAGCAAGTGCCATCAGGGGTCCATATCCCTCCTCTTCCCACCTCCTTCCCTGGAACACACAGCAGGTGGATCTCGAGCTTGTAATGAACTCTCTCTACTTGGTTCACAGAGGAGTTGCTGTGTGGGCTGGAGCCAAAAGGGTGCCCAGGGAGCTGAGGCTCTCAGGGCTCAGTGCTGTTGGCACAGTGTGTCACAGGATGCTTTGTGAAATGTGGCTGCTGCTATTTTCTGTGTTCAGGTGTGCAAGAATTGAAATGCTTTTAATATCTACTTGGGATGGTTAGGGTTTTTATTCCTGGGATGGTTGTTAGTAGCCAGATTTGTTGCTGCTTCAGTGCATTGACAACTCCAGCCTCTGAGCTTCTATCAACCACTCTGGGCTTGGCTAGCTGGAATTGAGCCTCTTTCCTGTGTTTCCCCATGGTGCTCCAGGTGTGCTTCACCTGTGGATTGGGGTTTCTGAGTGGTCATGCTGCAGTTCAGTGGGTCACTGCTCTTCACCTGAGTTGTCTTTCCTAATATGTTTTTTTAGCTAGATGCAAATAGGAAGTCAAGTGGGGAGCCTGGGCCACTCCAGAGCGGGATGGATGTTTGAGGGGCAGACATACTCTCTGGTTGGGTGGTTTCTTTCTGGTGGTTGAATATACCTGTTTATAATTTGAGTGGAACACGAGATGACTTTATAAACACATCCGTCTTTGGTGCTGAAGCCCTGGGAAGATGCACGTGTTGAGCTAATATGGGCCAGGTGCTCCATGGTAACACCTGAGACTCTGTGTCCTTACCAGTGCTAATCATCATCTGCAGCTCCGTGTGCCAGGTAGCCACCTTTCACTGCCTTTTCTGATGGTTTTTTCCTTTTTTTTTTCCAGGAATTATAGCAGGAATCCCTGTTGCTTTGAGAAGCACAATGACCATCTCACAGCTCTGCTTGGAGGAGAGGGTGTAGAAGGTCTGCTGCCACTGTGGTCTCCCGAGGTATGAAAGGTTTCTAGGGCAGGTGTGAGTTATCGGCTGTCATTTTTTCCACAGCTTCCTGTGGGTGTAATAGGCACTGGCTCTTTTTTCCAGCCTTCCCTCGGCTGGAGAAGCACAGAGGCAATAAACCTGTGGCAGTTGGGTCCCGGAGCTGCCGGCGAGCAGTGTGTCTGTCCAAGCAGCACAGCTAAGGCTGCTGAGCTACAGCTTGTGCTGTCTCACTGTTCTGTGGCTGGTGACTTAATTTCTGGGCTGTGGGTGATTCTAGACTGGTCTGTTGTGAGCCTTCCTGCTGTGGAGGTTTCTGACCTTCACCTGCAGAGGTGCAGGAATTCCTGGTGCAGGAGGTGAGGTCAGAATAAGCAAGATCCCAGCTAAATGTGCTTGACGAGGCTTCTCCCGCTCTATTTGCGTTCATGGGGAGGGTCCCCGCCCAGCCTAATCATGTTACAGGTCGTGTTCCAAGGTGCCCTGTGCCTCTTGGCTCGGGTATCCGATACCTGATAGCAGCCTGGACTTCCTGGGGTGTGCTTGTTATGCTCCTCTCACTGCACTCTGGGTTGGATGCTCTGCTGGTAGGTTCTCTCTGCATTGACTGGCTTGGCGTGGACTGGCTTTTAGCACCAGTGAGACTGAGAGATCCAGCAAGTCCTGACCTTTGCTCCTTGGGTAATGTGATCCTCTGCAGAGGAACTGTCTGATCGCTGGACCCTGTTTCTCCAAAAATCCCCTATTCTCAGGTACTCAAACTTTTAAAGTCCTTTTCCCCTCGCCCTTGCTTAGATTTTACAGTGTAATGGTGTTTTGCAGCAGTTTTTGAGGGAGAATCTATTGCCTATTCATGTTTCACCTCCGGTTTTGGGCTGAAAATGTCAGGGATAAGTTCTCCGAGTGCTCTGACTGTTGAGTTCAGTGCTACACTGCATCATGTTGCCGAGGGCTGTGTCTGCTCAGCAGTGGAATTTGAGTGGGGTGGAATGAGCACAGTGCCTCCAACCAGCCGTCCAGCCTTTTGTGTTCCTGATGTTCGTGGATGGTATTAGTAGGAGCAGTACAAAGGAATTCCTAAAGGAATGGCAGAAAGCAACCTAATAACGCTTTTTAAAAATGATTTGTGTACTTCCCTTGAGATGCTGGTTACTGATGCATGTTTGAGGGTTAAAACCCGGGCAGGAGAGTCTGAGGGAGGAATCCTGATGAGAACAGTGAGAGGTGGCTGGGAGCAGGGAAATGCTGAGGATGGGATTGTTCCTGTTTCCTGCAGTTCTTGCCTCAGTTCAGCTGGAACAGTGGGCATCCAGGCAGTGGGATGTGATTGCCAGCTTAGCATCAAGCATGTTCTTTCAGCATGCTGGTTCCTTTTCCTTCCTTTCAGTGAGCTAAAACAACTGAATCCTACTTTGTACACAAAAGCATTTAAAACACCGATATATAGGAAGCTGTGGAAGCTTTCAATGAGAAAGATTTTGCCTAATGATTACAGATATAACATAGGGAAGAATTGCCATAGAAGCTCCATAAGGCTCCTAAGACAGGCTCCTTCACCAGAGTACGTTTCATTCTGGCTTTACATCTCTGTATTATGCTTTAATTATCATGAGTTTTGTTGGAGCTCCAAGTTGAATTTACTGCAGTAGTGTTGGGAAGCAGCACAGGATGCTGGACACAGCACTGGACTGGGACTGCAGAGACTTGCCTCTGTCTCTGCCACTTACTAGGCAAGATATTCTACCTAATAAATCACCTTCTCTCTATTTGTAAGAAAGAGTTACAGCTTCTAGTAAGGCCTGTAAAAATTACCTAGGATGTATTGCACTGTTTGGCATGAGGATCTAAAATGTTCCAATTTCTCTCTATTATAGGTGTGTGGTAAAAATGGTGCAGAAATACCAGTCCCCAGTTCGAGTCTACAAATACCCTTTTGAGCTCGTCATGGCAGTGAGTAACACTCAGCACTTTTCCTGCTCCAGCTGCTGAGGGCCAGTGGGAGGTGGGGGACTGCAGGTTTGGCTGGATGTCTGTGATAGTTGTACTGCCAGAGCAGAGCCTCAGCTCCCCTCCTTCAATCTTCCATGAAAAATATGGATCAGTATCCCAGCATTAAGAATGGCAGTTTAGTTGTTAGAAGGGAAAAAAAAACAAACAAGAAAATCCAACCTTCTGTAATTATTCTTTGACAAGGAAGGAAAAAAAAATTTGACATTGTTAGGCAGGGTCAGTTTGTGGCCAGACGCCTTCTTTGCCATATCACCAAATGCCACTCCGTTCAAAATCTGTCCAGATGTGATCCCAATCAGCACTGTAGTATGGATGTATCCACAACTGGATTCTGAATAATACTGAGCTTTTTGATTTGGTAAAAAGCTGGAAATCTTTGGGAAAAGTCTTCTGTATTGTTCTTCCCTATCTACTCTGTGATTGAACTGTCGGGAGATCTCTCTCCAAATCTTGTGAGAGGGGCTCACAAGGGGCTTGAGGGCTGTCATTGAAGTTCATTCACTGGTGATGCAGAAGGCTGCTGTTGACCATGGGAGCTGCTTTAGGCAGAGTTTCTTTGTGATATTGTGGATTTTGTCACAATTAGGTGTGAGTCAAACACCCTTCTCAAAGGTTTGCTGTTGCATTTCAAGGGCAGCCCTGAGCGTTTGGGCATTGTTAGAGGAGCTTGCTTATGGAGTCTTGCAAGGTTTTGTTTTGTAATCTAGTGGGCATTTCAGTCAGCTGTAGGGATCCCCAGGCTTGGTACTTGCCACCTTCAGCCTGCTGCTTCCTCCGTTTCCTGTTCCCAGTTTCTTTAGTTTATGGGAGCCCAGGAATGAAGATGGAAAGCTGCAGCCATTGCAGGCAGCTGACATGAAACCCATGAATGGAAGGAACTCTATTGAGTTCCTGTTGACAATGTGGCCTCAAGATTCCTGAGAATCATGCCTTAAGATTTGTTTTA
This sequence comes from Edolisoma coerulescens, assembly GCA_013397115.1. Classification (NCBI taxonomy): domain Eukaryota; kingdom Metazoa; phylum Chordata; class Aves; order Passeriformes; family Campephagidae; genus Edolisoma; species Edolisoma coerulescens. Next base: position 51,606 of record VWZW01005276.1, on the reverse strand, counting down.
TCCAAAACAGCCTCCAGTCTTTTATTTCATTAAAACTAGAGGAATCAGTTTGTGAATAAGGGACCCCAAAGGTAGCAGCAGCTGCGAGTGGTTGCTGCTCACTTTGCTCTCTGATCATCTAGATGAATGCTGCTTTTGCTGACAGTTGAGCTCCCTCCCAAATCCACCCTTTTTTTTCCCGGATCTTACCCAGATTTGCCATGTCTGTTCACAGCTAAACCAGTAACGTGCCACAGAATTGCCCTGACCAGTCTGGGGCTGATGTTTGTGGCAGTGAAGCTTCCCTGGCTGTGCTCTTTGCTCTCTCAGTGCATCCTGTGTGAGAGTAAGACACCAGCACCTGTGATGAAGATCTTGGGAGCCTTTGCTCCATGCACACCTCTCCACATTCCTGTTGTCTCCATTAGCAGGATAAAGCTAATATGCTTTATCCAGATGCTCCTCAGTCGATCGGCTGCTCATAGAGGAGGACTGCCTTGAGACAAATCCTTTGTAAGCTTGTTAGCACATGCCTAAAGGCCAGGGGCTGGTGACCTTAATTTTGAAGTGGTTTAGTTCTATTTGCTTTCAGTTTTTCAGCATAACAGAACTTAAAATTCCTTGGGAATTGAGGGTTGGGGTTGTACATGTCATCCTTTAGCTGTTCAGCAAATCTTAGCAAAGTGGTTAGTCCCCTTTCTTATGAACAAGTTCCTTTTCCAGGGGCACCCAGCACTGTGCTGTGGAATAGGGAACTGAATACAGATCCCTTAGCCCATCCCTCCCCTGCCCCCCTCCCCCGATGTCCTGTAAAAATCCTATGTTCCCAGCAGGATCTGCTATTGTAAAGCAGCATTTCAGTCTTGTGGTAGTCCATGCAGGCTGAGCTGGATGCAGGCTTGGTTACCACTGTTGCCGTGTTCAGATGGAGGCTCCCGTTTGTGTGGAGGCAGCGAGGATCTCATGGATCTCGCAGAGCTGTCAGGTACCAGCTGTCAGTTGCTGGAAGTTTTGCAGGGAAGAGTGGGTACGTAGTGAAGCTGTTTTGCTCCTCAGCACGTGGCATTGCTGTTAATCTCCTTCACCATAAATCTGACAGCAGCTTCCTCAGCACTGATATTCAGCTGCTTTCATCTTTTCCACTCAAATGCTGTGTGGGAACCTTTGGAATGCCGAGGTCTCAGGCTGTAGTAGGAAAGCAGAGGTTGCAGGGGTGACCCCAAGACACCCCTATGTTTTACAGATCTCTGGGCACCCTTCCGCCTGATACACTTGTGCTTAATTCCTCATTGGGGAGGGTCATCCCTCACAACACAGCCTGAACAGAACACAGGAAGTAAGTTGGGAAAAGTGTTTTTCCCTCAGAACCTCCAGTGTTCGGACCCTACTATAGAAAGCAGTGGGTGGGCTTTGCTCACATAGGAGAGTCTGAGAAATAGGGTTGTCACAGCCAAATTTGGCAAGCAATTCCGTGCTTCCTAGCCTGGCTCACATATGTGGTGTTTCCCAGGCCCTTTGTGGAGCCCACCCTCAGGAACAGGAGTTCTCCTCCTTGGACTTGTGCAGAGGCCATGTGTGTGCCTGGGGCTGCACTGCAGGGTTAGCCGGGGCTTTTCCTGGTGATGCCTTTGTTACTTCGTGTCAGGGTAATTGTCTCTGGATTTACACTCTGCCGTTTGCTAATGCTCCTGCAGCTGGGGTTGGAGCATTTGCAGGCAGGAGATTTGACGTGTATTCCAAGTCCTTGGAAGGACATTCCCCTCCTTGCTCTCTTCGGCAGCCCTGTGCATCTGAGGAATTGAAAAGGAATCAGCTTAACAAGTCTTTTCTTATCATTTGGGAGTTCTGATTTTTTTTCTTTTTTCTTGTCCTTCTTTCTAGAAAAGATTTAAGCAAAGGGTGGTTTTTCCACACCTGTCCAAGGTCACTGTAGTCATTTCCACCTGCTTTGTTCTTAACTTGGATTCACATTAATGGATCAAAAGTATTACGCTCTTCAAACACATATTCAGTGCCTGACACCTTTATCCCTTATACTTGAAAAGAACCTTGACTTCTGTTACTCTTTGTTATCTTGTCATGTTTTTCCTTTCTATTTTATCTTTTTTGTGTGTATTCCTTTTTAAATGGAGCTGTTCCTCCAGTGGATTGTCCATGCCTCTCTGGGCCTCATCTTGTCTTCCCTTCAGTTAGATCAGCAGATTTGACATTGCATGTCTTCTAATTTTATCTTACAGACAAGAAAATTCGCAAGTATAAACTTACTTTTCATTTTCTTTCTGTTGTAGTTGTAGTTAAAAAGCTAACAGGGATTTTAAAAAAATGTTATAATGAATGAAAAATCCAGAAGGAGAGGTACCTCTGCTACATATGAGTGATGTAAATAATTTGTGAACCTTCTCTGATGTATTGGGGATGAGAATTTGGTTAGGGTGAGCGAGTCCAACATGCAGGAGCAGAGCTGAGAGAGAGAGACTGCATATTTAATGTTATTTGCAGTGAATTATTAGGTTAGATGAGATAGCTGTAGCTTGGAGGCTTTCAGCTTTGAACGTGGTAGGGAGTTGTGTTACTGTTATTTTTAGTAGTGCCTCAGCCCTTCACGCTCACCGTTGACATCAGCATCGGGCATTTACACACACCTTAGAGGATTTATAGGATTAGGTCCCTAAAGCTACAGGTTGGGAACAATCCCCGAGAGACCTTACAGGGTCTTCTGTATGTGATGGATAATTTCAGTTGCTGCACTAGTGGCGCAAATGAGAAATCCCTGACAACACTTGTCAACGGTTTGCTCCTCTTGCCACAGTGCACTTCATGTTCAGCTCTCACTGCTAAGAGCAGTTTATCGTTTCTGCTGCAAGAGAGGGATCTTTCTGCACTACTATATAAAAATAAGTAGTGATTTTGGAAAAAAAGAACAGCGATCAGGAATTGGGAGGTTTGCAGCAGCATCAGCTCCCATTGCCTGTGCAGTTGTATTTTGTGCTTTAGACAAAACTGCTGTGGAGCCCCACATGTGCCTGATGTGAGTCAGGGCTGCTTTCTACTTGACCTCATTTCTTGGTGCTGCCCACGGCATGTGCTGACACATATCTGAGCAGCTGGGAGCCCGAGGTCTTGGACACACACGCACGAAGAGCCTTGGTGTGTGTTTCTGTGCTGGCTGAGTGCTGCTCATCAGGCCAGGGCAATTTGGGTGCAGCGAGAATTTGGGTGGGGGTGGCTCCTCTGGGGGTGCCTGTTTGGTGTGGGGGTGTTTCTCATCTCCAGCATCACTCAGAGTCTCTGATAGACCTGTGACAGCTCATGAGTTCCCTGCCTGGGTCTGCAAGTGAAAGCTGCATCATCTGAGCTCCTGGCCTGCACTTCCAAGCAGCTCCCTGACTTCTGGTTTTAGTGGCAATTCAGTGTTCACTGAATCACAGAACAGTTTGCGTTGAAGGGACCTTAAAGCCCATCTCATCCCACCCCCTCCCATGGGCAGGGACACCTTCCACTAGCCCAGGCTGCTCCAAGCCCCATCCAACCCAGCCTTGGACACTTCCAGGGATCCAGGGGCAGCCACAGCTTCTCTGGGCACCCTGTGCCAGGGCCTCCCCACCCTCCCAGGGAACAATTCCTTCCCAATATGCCATCTAACTCTGCCGTGTAGCAGGGTGAAATCATTTCCCTTTGTCCTGTCACTCCATGCCTTCATCCAAAGTCCATCTCCAGATTTCTTGTAGGCCTCCAATGTTCTTTACATTTAGTTGATCTGCAGTTTTTTATTTCACAAAGTAGGAAATTAACAGTGGATGGTTCCATTTCAGCTCGGTACAGTGTGAGTGTCAGAGGTTCTAATGAGCTGAGTGACAAATTTAATTCAGGCTACAAATGCTGCAAGTTTATTTAAAGTCATAACTTACTTCTCATGGAGTAAGCAGCAGAAATATTCCTTCTCCATCATCTTTACTCTCTCATCTTGTACACAGGGAAAAGCAAATATCCGTGGTCCCGATGTGAGATGTCTTTCTCTTGTGCCTGACCCTCGTGAGCAGTCCTGATGATTGTCACTGCATTTGGCAGTGGTCCTCACTGCTGCCCCTCAGCCATCAGTCTTCTCTGCACTGTTTGCACACTAGCAAAGCTTTTGCTCCTTTCCAACAGTTGAGGATCTGGCCCATCCAGGACAGCTAAAATCAAAATGCATCACTCATTTCACAACCATCCCAACAGTCACCAGTATTAGGAAGTTTGTAGATGCAGGCTAATTGAAAACAGCTCCTTGCTGTTTTGGCTGTTAGGCTTAGCTGCAGGAGAAGAAACTCTGAATGCTCGAGGTCAGGCCCTGACAGCTAGAACTGCTTTCCATACACTTTTTCAAACTTATTTTCCTTTTCAGCATCAACATGCATTGTATTAAAGTTTTTAGATTTTAAGTAGCTTTATTTAATGACTTCTTCCTGTTGCCTTTAGCAGATTGAGTGTATAAAGAGACTGCTTAAATCCTGGTATGTTGGGTGTGCTCTCCTCCCTAATGCTGTGGTGTCTTAAAGAGTTTGATATTTCCCTGGCTGATGCAGTGATGCTCTTGCAACAGAACCTCTGAGCCTCCTTTTGCTCCTTAACACCCAAACAGCTTGGGGTGTGCTTGTAACAGATCAGTGGTGTGAGAGCTGTCCAATGCACAAGCAGGCTGATGTCTAGCAAGGATCACATCAGCTCTGTGGGTTTGTTCAGAGTGACAGTTCAGTGTGTGTGTTCACAGCCCAGCCAGGTCTCAAGGCTGCTGCTGTCTTGCTTCCTACGTGCTGCAGATTGTTTGTCAGGTCACCTACAGTGCCATGTCCTACAGTGCCACAGCACTGATGCACCACAGAGGACACTTTGGGGGGTTCCTGCATGCTGAGTTGTAATTACAGGCTGGAATACCCCATCTGGAGCTCCAAGTTGTTGTCACTATTCTGGTACCATCACAGCCTGGTTTTAAATAAAGAAAAGTAGAATCTTAACTAAAATATTTGATGCTGACTCATAGCCTCTGCTTTCAAGTGTGAGCTCTGGAGCCAGGAGAGCACTTGCTGCAGGGAAGCAGAGCAGTTCCTGGCAGCTGGAATCCTCAGAAGCAGCAGTGAAGGCACAGAGGGCTGTGTGGAGCAGGCAGAGAGGTTGGGGTGGAGCTCTCAGTGCAGCAGCTGCAGGAGTGCCAGGGGAGAGGATCCTGCCACCCTCTGTGTCCCTGGGTAGCTGCAGGTGACACAGGGAAGAGCTTTGCAGTGTGTCCAGTGTTTGGAAGCTCCTTTGGAGCTGCTGGGATGCAGGTAATGGCACAGCTTTTAGGTACTGCCTGGAATGGTATTGCTGGGTAGCAGGACCCTGGAGATGGAGAGAGAATCAATGTGCAAGGAGGAAAAATGCTTCAGAACAGGCGTTCTTTGGTGGTCAATCCATGCCACACAGGACATGAAATGCCTTGATAATAACCGAAGCAGTAGTTAAGAAATCCCTGCAAAACAGCATCTGCTTTGTCTGTTATTGATTGTTATAGATTATAGATATATGTTATAGATTTGTTATTGATATATAGATTGTTGGGGATATCGAACTTGCCTCTTGACAAGTTCTCCTTGGATGTCGATGGTCTGCCTGCAGCCATGGGCTGTGCCAGGCATTTTAAAGAAGGCAGCTTCCCTTGTCCCTGCTCTTTGCCATGTTTGGAAGGTATGTTTGCTGTGACTGCCAGAAGCTACTGGGTTAACATTTTATGCACTTAGAGATAATCTAGTGTTGACTCAAGACATGATGCTTCAGTGTGACTTGAAGGCTTGAAACCCTGCTGTCAAGATACACTAAAAATATCCCCTCATCTTCCTGCTGAGCAGCATTTGGCACCAGGAGCCTGGGAGTGATGCTCTGTGTGTCAGCTGCAATGGCTCTGCACTGGGGTGCTCAGCCCCAGGCCCTGCCACCTCCTCCCTTGGCATTAAGCAGGTTGAGAGTGGGCAATAGTTGGGAAAGACCTGACATTTCTCCTGGGATTGTGGTGTGGGATGTTTCCCCTCAAGCGAGTAGGAAGTGAGTGCTGGTGAGTGCTGTTTGTCACAGCTGCTGGATGATGGAAGAGCTGCTTTCTGGAAGGAGCTGATGGAAGAACTGCTTATTCATTGGGAATTTTGGAGAACTGCTGGCAACATCTGCACATCATGCTCAATGTGTTTTGTGGGTGTGACAAAGGTCTCTGAGATCTTTGCTTCACCACTGCTCAGACTCCATTTGCTGGGCAGGATGGTGCTGACACCGTGTGTGGACTGGAGAAGATTTACACTAATTCCAAGAGTCTGTAAAGGTTTAATCACCTTCTCCAGCTGTAGCATGGAGGTTATTTCCTTTAAGGATGGGTTGTGTCTCAAGCTTAATCTGGTGGGTGCAGGCTGGTGTGGGGATGGCTCAGCTCTGAAGGGAGCTCCAGTTCAGAGGCACAGCACATCTCCAGCTCTGTTGTATCACCTTTATCTCATGTTCCGGTAGTGACTAAAAGACCCTTCTCTACTGAATATGTAGGTGCAGAAGACAAATTATAAACTCTTCAGCAGGGACTAAAAGAGGTGGTAAAATTTAGAATCATAATTAATTCTTATATCTCAACCAGTATGGGCTTGTTTTAACTGCTAAGCACAGTGACCTGCCCAAGTCTGACCCTGAATCATGGCCAATTTGTATAAATTCTCACAGCAGCTTCTGGCAATGACAGAGTGTCCTTCCAAGTAGCCATTAGTTTGTGAGCCAGCCTGTTTGATTTTGGGGTGAATCATCAAGCAGTAAATGTGTGATGTGGCACTTGACTGCTGTGTTTTGCTCTTTCAGGTGTTAGTCACACGAGATCTCTGCTTTCTTGCCTTCCCGTTTTGGTTTCTCTCTCTCTCTCCACACTGGGCTGTGGCAAGCAGTGGTTCCTGGATAAGGCGTCACCTCCATAGTTTTTTGTAAAGGCCAAAGCCTTGTGCTGTTTGTTACCTCAACTGCTCCACACAGAGTTCCTTCTCCCAGCAGAGGAGAAGGCTGCAGCGGGATAGCTTGAATGGGATATTGTTCCCTCTCAGACAGGAGCTCAGGCACATTGGTGGCTTCCTGGGATGCCTTTGTGCAGCTGCAGTGCAGGCCCTGGGTTTAGGAGGTTTGCCGTGGCCCTCAGTTGTGGCTGTATTGCAATAGATGCTGCTGCTCCCTGAATTGTTTCTTTCACCGAAATCTGAAGGAATGAGGCAAATTATTGGCTGTAGTCCAGGCAGAGATAACACTGGGTCAATGTTTGTAGCCTGGGTACTGTTGTCCCATGCACTTCTCACTGGCAGATCTTTTTCCTCTTGCCAACAGAAGTGTTTCTTTCTTTCCCTCAGGCCCCAAAGACTTTTACTGTGCATACTCTGCACCTCCATGAAATGAAGTTCCCTTTTCCCTGAATCAGTGCCTTTCTGTACCCTAAATATGCATTTGGTCCCTCCCACATTGTTCCTTGTATATTTTATCTTATTTTGTGGTTAGTGGGAAGCTGGTATCTGATCTGTTCAAAGCACGTGGATTATTGTGTCTGGTGTGTGCAGACTCTGTGGTTCCCTTCAGCACTGAGACCAAGCAGTGGGAGGGACTGCAGGATGAAATTATCCTTTTTCCTAGAAGGCCTGAATCTGCAGAGGAATATTTATGTATCATTAGAGCTGCTCAAAAGCTACTCCAAATGCTTCCACTTCCTACTTAAAAGTGATGAGGTGTCTTTATCTTGCTTCTCATAATCTCTTTTCAAAGGGATGATGATCTGGGCATCTTCAGCTCAAAACCTGGTATTGTATCTCCTCTCACTTCCCTTCCTTTCAACACAGGGGTTCCTTTTTCCTGGCAACCTGCACGTGGCTGTAACATGACCTTGAGGAATTCCATTAATTAATACAGATTTCAGCATTGTCTGGTTGTGAAAATTTGAAGTGTTTTAGCACAAGGATGAAGTCTTCTCCTTGTCACATTCATGTAATATTGACTATAAATTCTGTCTACATCAGATGCATCACAATTAAGTTTCTTTGTGCTCTACACAATGTAATTTCCCC
>VWZW01005276.1:7760-43533 GCA_013397115.1 Edolisoma coerulescens | reverse complement strand
CCCCCCCCCCCCCGCACCAGCTTTTGCACTCTTGAAGGTCCCATCTAATAGAAGCTGCCTCTGGAAGCACATGGAAACCAGTCAGGACCCAGCAGGCTGGAGGGAACTGCCTTGAGGTTCAGGGGGGCTGACTGCTGAGGTGTTCTGTTTCCTGCAGTAATTCAGTGGTTACACATCCCTGTTGTTGTGCATTCCTGAGGCCTCTGTGGTGTAATTGATTTCAAGGTCACTTCCTAGAAAACCCTGCCAAGGAGAAAGAGGAGTAGCTGTAACAAAGATCCTGCCTGCTGGCCATGTCCTGTGGGTCTTGTAGGAACCAGCAGTGACACAGCTCTTAAAGTGGAGGGGCAGGAACACTCTGGCATTGTCAGGATCTCTGACACCCTGGAACTGGGAATGTGCAGGACTTGCAGAGGGCCTCTGCTCTGCAGGGGAAGGGGCTGAGCAGGTGGAGTAGGGGGCGAGGGGGGTGTAGAGGAGGGTAATCTCCTCTTTTCTCTGTGGCTGTGAGGCTTTAGAATGTCACTTTTGGGGACTTGTGGTTTTGTATAATGGCATCTGGCTGACCTTTGGAGTAATCTCTTCTCACAGATGTGGGGTTTGTACTGGTTATTGTGTATTTAGCCAACAGTTTCAAGCATGGCTTCCTGCATTGTTCTCAAACTCTCTTCTCACAAGCTGATTTTCACTTCTCAGTGTTGGTCCCATAGTCCATTTGGGATGGATATTTACCAGACCAGGTAAAACCACTTGGACACATTTCCCAGGAGATCATGGGGCAAAACCGTGGTCAGAGCACTCTGCTGATTTTACAATCACCCATATCACTATTAATGATTGCTCCTTGTAATTAATAATTTGTCAGCTTCAGTGGCACTAAGGGGTCTTTGCTGGGATGCAGAGGTCACTGGTTGGAAATATCCTTATCCTAGTTTGGGCTCCCTTGAGTGTGAAAGGAAAATCTGACACTACTGAACCTTTGAGATCTTTGACTTCCCTGCATGTTTTAACTTTTCAGCTAGAAATTGTTTCACTTGTAATTTTTTAACATTTAATTTCTTCTTTGTTGAATTTTTTCACTCCAATGAACTATATCTAAATGCTTATTTTTTCTTTACATTCATATGCACCCAATAATTGGTTAGCATTATAACTAAGCAAAATATCTTGATGAGTTCAAACAGATTCCAAATCCCTCTGTCTTCACTCTTGTGAAATTTAATGTGTAATTTCAGTTTCAGGACTGCAGAGATTTAAATGACACTTTGAACTGTTGGTCACAGTCCACTACAACAAAAAGCACTGATTTTTGCAACAATTCTTTTGTCAGAAATCTGGGGAAAACCAACTTGATTTAGGGAAGGACACTGGTGGGCCTGAGCCAGCACCTCTTGTGAAATGGTTGGTTTGGGTATGAGGTGTTAATCCCAGTGGGGTTTAGAGGAGGGAAGGGAGGGGCTTCATGGCACCATTAATTTTTTATATATTTATATTTATATTTGATCCTCTTGGAGACTTCAGTGATCACAGTGTCTGTCTGAAGTGCAGACCCACTATAGAGCTTTGACACCCAGTGGTGGCACAGCACTGCTGTTGTTCCTTCTGGGAGAGGAGAGGCACAGAAGGAAGAGACAAATCCAAGTTGCTGTATCCTGGTCAGTGCAGAGTTCCTGCAGCGAGGAGCTGAAAGAGCAAGTGCAGGCAGCCAAAGCATTAAAACAATTCATACTAAATGCTCTATGCCTTTTATTTCTCTGGGATGCTCTGCTGTCCACTTTGGACTCTGCAGAATCCCAGAGGAGGAGACATAATAGTCTGGTGATGGCTTGGAAAAAATTAATTATTTCTCTGTCTTTATAACCTCCCTCAGTTTCCCTGTTGGAGCAGCAATGGACTGTTGCATTGAGATAGTGGTTTTGATAAGAGGATGCTGGGTGCAAAAATGGGCTGCTCTCCTGCTCAGCTCCGAGTCTGCCGGGATGGGAAGTCTGGGTGCTCTGGGAACAGCTTTGCTGTGACTGCAGCGTGGGGCTTCAGCTGTCTTTCATGTGATCTCAGGCATCTTCCCAGCTGTATTTTTAGAGCTGTTGTGCAAAGAAGATTAGCAAAGGACTTAATATCGATGTGGATATGGATTCTTTCTCAAATATGGCAATGTTCCCCCTATTTAGGCGATGTGTTTGGGCTGGTGTCACAGTTACATCACCAGGCTGTGCACTGCCGTGTGCCTCTGCCCTGGCCTCTCTTCCTGCTCCAGATGTTGTTTAGCTGACTGAAATAGTGGCTGTGCTCTTTGTCCTGGTCTTAGTTTTGCTGGATCTAATGACAGTTTATTAGGGAGCCTGTCTCCAGCTGGATCAAGTCCATACTTAGTGGAGAAAGAAACAGCTGGGAGTTGAGATCCAGTAGTTTATCTTCAGATGGGAGCCAGAGGCACCTGGATTCAGTGGTGGTTTCACACTGGCTCTTGTGGTCTCTCCTTGGTGAGGGGGCACTTACAGGTGAAGCTGTTCAAGTGAGGCCTTTGGAGGGTCCTGGTCCCACTAGGACAACTCTTGTTTGTCTGGAAACTCACTCAAATGTTCCTGGCATAGCTGCACCCTTGAAAAAGCAGAATCCCGGAATAGTTTGGCTGGGAAGGGACCTCAAAAGCCCATCCAGTCCCACTCCCCTGCCATGGGCAGGGACACCTTCCACTGTCCCAGGTGGCTCCAAGCCCCATCCAACCCGGCCTTGGACACTTCCAGGGATCCAGGGTCAGCCACAGCTTCTCTGGGCAACCTGTGCCAGACCATCTACACCCTCACAGGGAAGAATTTCTTCCTAACATCTGATTTAAATGTGTCCTCTTTTAGTTTAGGACCCTTTCCCATTGTCCTATCAAACTGCCCACCCTCCCTGTGGAGTTAATTGGGGCAGCCTCCTCTCAGGGAAGGGCTTTCAGTGACACTTTTTGCAAGTGTGTTAAGGGCACATGTACGGAGTGACATGGGACAAACAGCTTAAAAATAGTTGCTAAATATTCTGGTATCCCAGTGGCCTCTGAAGGTGTTCTCAGCCTGCACTGTCTGACCACTGGGACTCCAGTAACTTAAAGTGGGTGGCCTGGAGAGATACTTTTTGTATGTGCTGGAACAGAAGAGACCAGCAAGGTGAAGGCTTTGGCCTCAGGATAGCCCTGGATGGTGGTTGGGAGAGGGCAAGTGGAAGCACAAATAGGAAGTCTTAACTCTGCCTGAGCAGATGAATATGCTGGCAAGTGCAGGGAAGAGAGCAGGTACTGACGGGTGCAGCCCTCCTGCCATGTGGCCCTGGAGCAAAGGGCAGGGTACCAGGAGAGGATAGCTGGGAGTGTCCTGTGGCACTGCCTGACACAGATCCATGAACTCCCATCCTAACAAATCAAGCTGCTTAAAGCAGTGAGTGTCCTTCTCTTGGCTGGAGCCAGGTGGATCCATGTTGGAAACAATCACTTACCATGGGAACTTTGGATTTATCTAAACTGGTTTTGTTATTCCTGTGATGAGGATTGAAAACCACAGGTACAAGAATATAAGAAAAGTTCTCTGGGAAGTGTGGCAAAGCAAGCAGGATGTTGCTGAGGGACTGGGAGAGCAGGGTTTCAAACCTGCGTGCTTTGCTCTGGCTGGGACTCCAGCTGGCCGCTGCCTGCACTTCCCTCCTGATACTGGAGCAACACGATAATCTGAAATAACTTCTTTCCCGTCCAGAGGTCCGGGAGCAGGAGATACGGAATGTGTCCTTAAGTGCCTGGGCTATTTTGGGAGCAGGGGACATGAGTCTGTGCAGGGGCATCCAGGCTTTGCATTGCTGTGGTAACGGGGAGCGCAGCGCTGACAGCCCGGCCCAGCTCCAGCATCAGCACATCGATGTTTGCTTTTGGGGCAGAGAACTCATGAATATTTTTATTTTTCTGTGCTGTATAAAATGGTGGTGTTTTCTGGAAGATGGGAAGGTGACAGCACTTCCTAGAGAAATTGCCTTGGAATGATGGCAAAAACATGATGAAAATGTGGAGCTCTGAGAGCGCAGTGGAAGGAGACCACAGCTTCTCCTCCTGCAACAGCTACAGTGGAATTCTGGGCAGCTTGTGCAGCAACCACGTATTTACAACAGCAACACAACATGCAAGAGGTTTTTCAGAGATCCAAGGAAAACATTCCATCCTGCAAACATCTTGGGATATAATAAGAGATGGAGAGGTTAGGGAAGGAGCAGCAACAGTAGGTAACTTGTAAGTAACTTGTTTATGCAAGTTGACTTTGCTGCAAGTGCCAGGGAAGACTGGATTTCTGCTAGAGCTGATAAAGAAGCCTTGGAGAGGGCTTTTCAGAGGGGTGTGCTAATTAGAACAGGAAAGACTTCAGAGCCAGGAAAGAGTTGTTAGAGAAATGGATAAATTGAGGCAAAGTGGGTAGCCGATAATTGGTGGTCTTACCCTTGATAGTTTAGGGCAACCAGAACTGTTTGGCACATCACGTTTTAGGGCTCAGGAGTATTAAATATTTTTTAGTATCTTCTTCATACAGACAGTATCGACCCAGAGATTATAAAATTCAAGTATTTAGCCAGCAGAAATCAGCAGAGCTGTGTTTGTTTTTGCTAGTTAGGAACTTCCTGATGTTGAAGTGATGATTCTCTTCCTAGTATTCTTCAACAATAGGATTCTGTTTCTACTTCATGTGTGAAGGAAAAGTTATGTTAGGACATGCTTGACTTGTGACTGAGATGGTGCTATCCCTGCTTGTAACTACTCTGCTTTAACTTCACCTCTGAGAAAACTGGGGCCAACTCAGGGCTTCAGGGGCCTCTGTTTTGTTGGACTTTCACTGTAAGGGAATTAATTAATTCAGAAAGAGTTAAAATTGATTTACCCAGAAGCTGAAATTTACCTTATTTTTACTTCTAGGCCTACGAGAAGCGCTTTCCTACCTGCCCAGAGATCCCAGTCTTCCTGGGGAGTGAAATCCTGTACGAATCCAGGAGTGAGGACGGAGCCATCCATGTCATTGAGCGGAGCTGCAAGCTGAATGTGGATGCTCCCAGGCTGCTGAAGAAGGCAGGTGGAACCTTGGGAGCAGAGAGGCCTGGATTTTGTTGGCTGGCTCAGATAGTAACTTTAGGAGCCTTTATCTCTTTTCTCTCTGTATTTCCCCGCTCCTCTTCAGATTGCAGGGGTAGAGTATGTCTTCTTCATCCAGAAGAACACTGTGAACTGGAGAGAGAGAACCCTCCGCATTGAAGCCCACAACGAGACCTTTGCTAACCGTGTCGTGGTCAGGGAGACCTGCAGCTACTCAGTGAGAGCTCTGCTTTGGCTGTCTGTGCTGGGAGGGGTGGGAATTGTGCGCTCACACAGGGTGAAGGTGCCTGAATGGGTTTGAGCACCTCTGCAACACTGGACTGTGGTTAGAGACTCTCAGGCTGGAAGGGCTCTTGAGTCCTGGGTGTGGGCTTGTTCAGTTGCTTTGGAGAGGGATAGGAAGGGCCTGGAGAGACAGGACAAGAAAGAATGGCTTCCCACTGACAAATTGGACATTGGGAAGGAATTGTTCCCTGGGAGGGTGGGGAGGCCCTGGCATAGGGTGCCCAGAGAAGCTGTGGCTGCCCCTGGATCTCTGGAAGTGTCCAAAGCCTGGTTGGACAGAGCTTGGAGCACCCTGGGACAGTGGAAGGTGTCCCTGCCCATGGCAGGGGGTGGAACAAGATGGGCTTTGAGGTCCCTTCCAAACCATTCTGTGATTTCATAGGGCTTGAGAAACTTCTTTCGGCTGATTGTGATTCTCTGCTTGGAGTGAAAGTGGAAAACAGAGTTGGTGCTCCAGAACTGCTGGTATTCCCTCAGTTTCTTTTTGATTGAAATTCAGGCTAACAAAAACATCTAGAGCTTGGGCATGTATATAAATCTGGATATCTAGAATTAAACCCTTACTATTAATTATTATAAGGGTCTGAGTGAAGTCTGGCAATTAATTTTGCCCACAAATAAGTGGAAGTTTTAGCACCTTGTTTGTCATTATTTTCATGCTCTAAAGATTTGGAGAAAGGACTTGAGCCTTATCTGTGGCCTGGGCTGTCTCCCTTTGTGGCTGTTTCTGTGCTGTTTCACTGTAATGGTGCTCTTAGGGCCCAGTCACCATGAAATAGCCTCAGCTGTTTCTGGAAGCAATCAGATCCTGCTTGTTGTTCCTCACACAAATGTCCAGATCCTGTTACTTACCTGCCCTTTTGGCCACTGGACAGCAGCTCAGCTTCTTGGGAGTAAGCAGGCTATAAGGAGCTTCAGGCAAGAGGAGGAGTGGAAAACCTGTGAACATTTTGGATGGTGAGGGTGTTCCTGAGGCAGAGGTCCCTTGGTGGCTGCATGAGGCTTCCTAAAAACTGCAGTAAATCAGACTTCCATCATCAAAGGCACTGACTGGTCTGAAATGCTCCCAGGTCAACTCTGAGCTTGTTACACTTGCTGATTTTGGCTGTGTCCTTAGGGAGGAAACGTCAGCATCTGGGCTTTGAGGGGAATAGGGTGGAAGCTGCTGGCTGCATCCTCAAGATGGTTCCCTGCTCTATTTTTACCAGTTCCCTTTTCCCTGCCAGAGTGCACCGGAAGCAGGTTATTCTCATCTTTCCTTTTCTGCAGTGCTCTCTGAGGCAACTTGCAGAAATATGATCCTGTTCCTGCAGTTACTTAATATCTCCCCAGGGAATTTGTCCTTTATGGTGTCTTTGTGTGGGGGCTGGAGTTGTTTTTCTTTCATGTCAGTTTGTGAACAGCAGCACCTACAGAGAAGAAGGCAGAGCTTTCTCAGGAAAGGGTTAAGTTTAAAAGAGGAAAAGATTTTACCATATATAGAGTAACAGAGGGGAAATAAGGGAAAGGTGTGTGCTGAGCTGACAGTGGGAAAACTCCCTGCTCTGCCATGTCCCCAGTGTTTTGGGGAGGAGGCTGATGTTAGTGGCTGAGTCTCCCATCCAAAACTAAAGAAGAAACCTGGTTTGCGTCTTTCTTCTTTGCAGGTGTAGGAGTTTTAATTGCATGTTCCACAAGGCCATCCCTGTCTTTCCATAAAGACACCTTGACATGGTGGTTTGAAGTGGGCAGTTTCATTGCTATTTTAGTGCAGCTTTTGCTAGTACAGTTCAGGACTGCTGGGGCAGAGATGGGTTTAAATCTTGATTTCCTTGTGCATGTGTAGAATGTTGTGTTAGCAAAAGTCTGGATGTCCAGTTCACAATGGGTTCTCACAGTGGGAATGAACCTGGCCGGTCAGTCCAGGTCTGGCAGTGCCTCCTCTGCTCCCTCCCTCTGTAGCTGTGGAGGTTAAACAGCCAGGGCCAGGAGCCATCTGCCACCATCCCAGCTGTGTGTTCCCCTGGCTGTAGGTTCACCCTGAGAACGAGGAGTGGACATGCTTTGAGCAGTCAGCCTCTCTCGACATCAAGTCCTTTTTCGGCTTTGAAAGCACAGTGGAAAAGATTGCCATGAAGCAGTACACTTCCAACATCAAACGGGTAAGGTGGGCTTCCCTGGCTGCCACAACACCCCAAATGCTCTATTTGCCTTTCTGTAAACAGACCCAGTGTTGTTTTGTGCCCTTGCTTATGGCTCTGAAATCCCTCAGTTGGGCAAAGGAAGAAAAAGCCAGTGTGCAAAGAGCACAGAACGATCTGCTGGCTGGAATGTGTCTGTGCAGGGATGGAGCAGGCTGTGCCAGAGGAGGGTGGCAGTGCATGCTGTGGGTGCCAGGCTCCTCGGACACTGAGGACACTGTTCTTGTGCAGGAAGAGAAAGTTCTGGGTGAAAATCAGCGCCCTGCGTCTCCAGATCGTGGGCTTGGGGTAGTGGCCTATTCCTCTGGACTGCAGAGGAACAGGGCAGCTAATTGGGTTTGGGAGCAGGGGGATGGGGTAAAAGTGTTATAAAGCAGCTGCATCCATAGACTGGGATTTGCCTGGCCATTACTGTAATTCATCATTCATAGGCGGCTTTCATACTGGAGGGTTTTTGACAGGATTGTGGGGATGGAAGGAGAGCTTTCCCCTCTGTTTGTCCCTAGCAGCATTAGTCAACTGTCCTCAGGAAACCCCCACACCTTGCTGGCTCTGGAGGAGGCTTTTTCCTAATGAGAGTTTTCCCCTTCAGGGCAAGGAGGTGATTGAGCACTACCTGAAGGAGCTGATCTCCCAAGGGATCACGTTCATCCCGCGCTGGAGCCCTCCCGTGGCGAAGGATGAGCGAGCCCCGGCTGTGGGACAGGACCCTGGTGACATCCTGCTGGATTCTGGGGCTGCTGGCACCAGCAGGGAGAAGGCTGGGAGCCCCTGCCCTCCCCCAGAGGCTGCCAGCCCTGACGGTAGGCACTGCCCAGGCAGCAGCACTCAGTCAGTAGCATTTTTTTCATTTCTCTTGGCTTCAGGTTTTTCGTCTGGAGTGTGGGGGAGGAAGAGAGAAAGCTATTTTCTTTTTTCAAGAAAAACAAACAGTGGGACTTTTTTTTTCCCTTAAACAAAAAAGCTGTGCAGGCAGTATGTTTTGGAGCTTAGAAAAAAAATTAGGTTTGATCAGCCCTTTAAGGTATTTTATACTTTAAACTGGAGAAGGTGTCTTCAGTATGGAATTAAATATTTTATCTGTTCCAAAATTAATGTTCTTGGGGACAGGTTTGGATGGTTTTTGGCCCAAGACAAACTTGTGGAATGTCTCCTAATGCATTTTTCCCACAAAATGCCTGAATCGAACTTCATCTTTCCGTGTGTTGGTCTGATGATACCTTCTAGACTAAATAAAATACTTCTCTGGCAAAAAGAAATAGGAGGGACCTTTGAATCCAGAGCTGTTGCAACAGAAACAATTGTTGTCATTCCTGAGAAGGAAAGGCAGCACTTGTTTTGCTGAATGTAACTAGGGAAAAAGCTTGGAATTTGGAAACATCGGTAGTTCTGCTCTCACCTGACCTTCTCTGGGAGCTTTTCTGGAAAAAGGTGGGAATCCACAGAAAAGCTGATTAGGAAAAATGTTTGAGATTAAAGTTAACCTCAGAGTGGTGGGTCCCATCTAGCAGAAGAGGAGAGTAGCCCTTATTTTTCTGCCCATATTCCTGTTCAGGAGGGGATTAGCTTCCCTGGGCCTGCTCCCCACCTTGCTAGCTCTGGGGGTTCCATGGGATGTCTCACTTCCAAATGCAATTTCTGTATTATCCTGCTTATCCTGTGGGTGTCCAGGCCTCTTTCTGCAGGTGATGGCATCTACTGAAAACCTTGTGCCTGACAAAGAACCAGCTCTGAGGTGTCCCCAGCCCTGCTCCCTGTGTCTTCCAGCCCAGCTGCTGCCTGGGCTGCTCCCCCCAGCTGCCCCATTCTGCTGGCTGGCAGCTGCCAGCCCTGGGTGACACATCCCTGTGTCCCTCAGTGCTGGCACATCCTTCTGTCCCTCAGTGCTGGCAGCCAGCATCCCCTTGTGCTTTGTCTCTGAGCTGGAGGGGCCTTGAGCTGCTGGTGTGCACAGGACTTCTCCCCCTGCCAAAAGCCTCCCTTGCTGTCAGAAATGTGCTGTTCTTCTCCCTTTTTCTCTGGTGTCCCTGGGCAGAATAATGGCTTGGTTTTCCAGCGAGCCTCTTGTCACTGCAGTTGTGCGTGTGATTTAGGACACGTGAAGATGGAATTGCCCAGGTCTTGGAGTGCCAGAGCTCATGATAGATCTTTTAAAGCTCCTGCTGGAGCAGTTCAGGCCTGAATGGAATATTGGTGTTCTCAGAGACAGGTGGAGTGATCCAGTTGTGATACAGCACGTGCTGCCTGTGGCCTCGTGCCCCAGTCACCGGGAGAGTGTCCCTCCATCCACCTATCCACTCATCCCTCCTTTCAGCTGCTGGAATGAGGCTTCTGAGCAATTCCCGTGTAAATCATAGGGAGCCTGATGTGTAGAAATAACTGCCCATCTCCCTCCTGGCTGTGCCAGTCTGCTCTGGATTGTTGTTTCCTCCCTCCAGCTGACAAACTTGACGCCGATTACATCGAGCGCTACCTGGGCCAGCTCACCCCGATGCAGGAGAGCTGCCTGATCCGCCTGCGCCAGTGGCTCCAGGAGACTCACAAGGAAAAGGTGGGTAGGGCAGGCACAGAGGGGCACCCAGGGGGATCCCACCTGGGACAGGGAGCCCTGGATGCACAAACACACTGGGGAATGAGGGGCTGGAGTGCAACACTCCAGGAAGGGACCTGGGGGTCCTGGTCCATGTTGAGCTGAACATGAGTCAGCCCTGGCAGCCCAAAGGGTCACCGTGTCCTGGGGGCATTGTCCTGCTCTGCTCTGTGCCAGAGTGGCCTCACCTCAAGTCCTGGACACCACAATATCAGAAGGATCTAAAGCTGTCAGAAAATGTCCAAAGGAGGGACATGAGGATGGGGAAGGGTCTCAAGGGGAAGCCATAGGAGGAACAGCTGAGAGCACTTGGTTTGTTCAGCTGGAGGAGAGGAGATGGAGCACAGAGCTCACCGGGGCAGCTCTCTGTCACAGGGACAGGACCCAGGGAACAGCTGGAGCTGTGCCAGAGGAGGTTTAGGTTGGATATCAGGGAAAGGTTCTTCCCCCAGAGGCTGATGGGGCACTGACCAGGCTCCCCAGGGAATGGCCATGGCCTCAAGGCTGCCAAAGCTCCAGGAGTGTTTGGACACTGCTCTCAGGGATGTACAGGGTGGGATTGTTGGGGTGCCTGTGCAGGGCCAGGAGCTGGACTCAGGATCCTTGTGTGTCCCTTCCCATTCAAGGAAATTCTGTGGTTCTCTGATTTTTCCCTGAAAAGCAGCACAGGCACTGAGGGACAGGGGTATCTCTGCTCTGCTGGAATGTCCAGAAGCTACTTGGGCTCCTTTTGGTTAAAGGAAAGGCTCTGTCAGATCAACAGGGTAACTCATGTGTGGCTGGTTAAAGAAAGGGTCTAGAGCAGCTTGAATGAATGCCTCAAGAGGGGTTTAACTCCAGATTTCCTGATGGAGAGGGATTAGGAGGGAAGGAAAGAAGGACCAAGGATAGCACCAGAGAGAGTAGTTGGGTGGGCTGAGTAGATAAAGAATGCTTAGGAAGAGGAGCAAGTGATCCCCCCTGGAAGCAGAGAACAGCTGGATGAGGTTTCAACAGTAAAAGCTCCCTGGCTTAGAAGGAAACAGCTCAGTCAGTCAGGATGGGTTAGGTGAGGTACTCTGCGTTCCTGGGTTTGGGAAGATTTTAGTTCTTTTTCCTTTACCTGGCCTTTCCAAAAGAGACTGCTGCTTACAAGGAGCTTTGCCAGTCCTTTCTGCATGCTGCGCTGTATGTCTCAGAGCTGAGCATGTCTCATTTGAGTACAGGGAGTCTGAACATGATTTAGAATGCTGTTTTTTCTTGGAAAAGTGAATGTGAATCACCCATGTAGAAATAAAATGTAACAAAGATTTAGTGCTATAGTTGTGCTGCTGTTGAGCTCCTGAAGTTCCCCTGTGTATGAGCAGGCAGGTGGGTTTTGTTGGTACCCAGGAATGTGGATGGAGAAACAAGTAGCATGAAACCTCAGGCTGAAGAGAACAGGAGGTGTTGGGGCAATGTGAGAGGCTCCCAGCAGCTGATAAGATCCAGACACCAACAATGCTGAATGTTGAATTGTAAGAGCTGATAAATTCCCACCACCAAATATCTGCCAATGCTGGCCAAGGTCACTGGTGTACAGTGGCATCAGCAGCAGGTTGGATAACTTGCACCATGTCCAGAAGAGTGGTGGCTGCTGGATGCAGGTAGAGACTACAGGAATATCTGTATGATATATAATATATATAATACATAGTGTATATATGCACACCTGATGGAGCAAAGGGCCCCCTGAAGGGCCGTGATGCCTCCCTGCCAGCTGCTCTCGTGTCACTGTGATGCTCTGCCCCGTGAGTAAAGAGCTAGGGCTGGGCTCCCAGCCAGCCAGGGGGTGGTGAGTGAGCTGTGTGAGCAGCTACCTGCTCACAGGAACAGCTTCACCAAGGAAAGGGGCTCTGCAAAAACTGCTTTTGATCTGTGTCTGCCTGTGATTCAGCCTCCTGTCAGATGAGAGGCACCAGACAGGTGGGCAGGCAGGGATCAGTCCCCAGGTGTAACTGTGCTCTGAGACAGGGGACAGGAGGCTTTTCATGGAGACCTGTCTGGTGAAATGGTGTGGGCTCCATTGGGGTAGGAGATACCTCACCTAGTGGATCCTGGATGGGAGCGAGACAGGGAGGCTTTATCCCTGGCGTGATCTGCAGGGATCCTGCTTTCAGCTGGAACAGGCACCACCTAAACCTTCATTCTGTGGGTTGGTTTTCCCCCCTCCGTGTCAGAGGCTGGGGAATGGAAGCTGGAGAAGGAAGAAGTGAGAGCACATGAGCAAAATGTGGAACAACTGCCCCTCGGGTGCTTGGAGCTGGGCAGGGAGTGGCAGCCCTTGTTCCCTGTGCAGCTGAATCCTGAGCTCCAGGGACAGTGGGAGCTGCCTCAGGCCTTTGGGTGGCCTTTGTGGGCCTTGTCCCCAGTGGGTGCAGGCTACTGAAACTTCCTCCTGAACCCCCTGACTGCTCGCCGTTTGCTTCTCTTGATTCCCTGACAGAGCAGGCCAACATCAGGAGCTTATCCTGCAAGGCTGGGCTTTTCCCTGGAGAGGCTCTTACCTTGCTGTGACAATCTGTTCTTTTAATTCAGAGCAGGGATGGCCTTATTCCTCTGTCAGAAATTATCAAAAAATAGATCTCCTGTTTCTTGGAAAATGGCCCTCCTTATTTTTGTCCTCTGTCCTGTTTCACTATCCCTTCCCTGTTCCTTCCAAAGCAGACATTACCTTTACAATCAGATATGTTGTTGCTTCAAAAACCTGAGGAGTTGAAGGAACAAACTGCAAATGGTGTTAAAATTGCAGCAACTCAAAGCTCTGCTTGTGGCTTTGCACTGTGCAGGAGAGTGCAGCGGTTTCACCAGTGAATACAAAAGCAGGCTGAAATTAAACCTTCGTTTTCTTGCACGTGGGAGTTACTGCTTTGGTTGGACAAGGATAAAAGACTAATTCCACTGTGGAATAAGTCTCCTTGGAGCTTCCTGCCTTTGGTCCAAACAGAAGTGCTGGATTTGCCTCTTGCCTGGAGCTGTGTACAGGGAAAGTTTGAAACATGAAAAGTAGCAAACCTTCCACCAGCCATCCTCTCTCCTGCAGAAATCCGGGGTCTGTTGTGGGTGTCTGGGCTGGATCTGATGAGTGACAGCTGCCTCTGAGCAGCAGGAACACAAACCTGAATTATCTGATGAAAACTCTGCTGGCTTTAAACTTGATGTGATACAGAATTCCTCTAAATACTCTTGGGATCCTCTTTGGGAAGGCTGCCCTCTCCTTTCCAGGACATATAGATGCAGTGTTACAAACAGTGTTAATCTCTCCCCTGCTCATTGAGTGCTTTAGGCTTGGTTTAGGCTGCCTGAACTCTTCCCCTTCTTCAGGCGAGTCAATTCTTACCATCTCTTGCTTGTGAATCTGAGATTGCTCCCTCCTGACACAGCTGCCAGCTCTGCTTTCTTCCCAGCTTTCTGTTTCCCTGAGCATGGCTGTGGACAAACAAAGGAATTTTGACTCCTGAGCATGGGGGTTTGTGTCCCAGCAGGGCTAGGAGTGCTTGGGTTGTGCTAAGCACAGCATGGATGCTCTGGAGGAGATGATCCCTGCTCCACAGAGCTGGAATTTTTTATGGAAACTTGTAGATAATGACGCTAGGCACTTTTGGGGAAGTTGGAGTGAGGGACTGGGAATCCAGCAGCACATGCAGATTTAATCCAGTTGGATTTGCAGCTGACAGGCTCTTAGTCAGATTTGGCACTTCTGTGGAATCCGTCAGGTTCGTTGTTAATTCCTGCCGCTTGGCATTCCTGGCAAGTTTTCTTTGATTCCTCAGCTAAAGAGAGCATGGCAGATCTGGAAGGAGGTTGGAATAAGCCATTCTGCAGACTTGCTTTGGAAAGCGTTCGTGCCTGTGATAGAATTACTGACAGTGCTGGGATGAGTGGTCGGGAGAGGGTGTGTTGTAGTTTTGGTTGGTTTGGATCAAGAGTTACCGTGGGGTGGTGGGGCAGGGAAGCCTTTGGAAGCACTCAGCAGCTTTCCTGTGCAGGGCCTGCACAAGAGCTGGAATTGGTGCTGGTGGCATCATTCAGGCTGCACATTTCTGATTCCCCTCCAGTGCCTGGTGTGGTTCATGTGTTACCTGTGGCCGTTTGTTACCTGTTGCCATCCTGTGCTGCTTTGCCCTGGGCAGGTGAACTTGCAGCTCCCTGACTTTCACATGGTATTTTGGTGGTCTTTGTGGATAACCAGCCAAGGGAAACATCAGCCGGCTCAGGGTTTATTGGGGCTCCGGGGAATTGCCCTGGGGAAGGGCTTCCCACAGGCGGTGAGTTGGTCCCTTCTTTTGTGCTCCTGGCACCCTCTGCTGCTTCCAGCTGGGTTAGCTACAGAGGGAGGGAGGCGGAATGGAAGTTTAACGTTTGCTGTCTTAGTTTTAAGAGATTAAAAAATGATGTAGACTGTGCAGCCTCCTCTGCAGGCCAAATGGAACATTCCAGTCCCAATCCTGGGACTTTATCTTCTCGCAGATCCCCAAGGATGAACACATCCTGCGGTTCCTGCGCGCCCGTGACTTCAACATCGACAAAGCGCGGGAGATGCTGTGCCAGTCACTCTCCTGGCGCAAGCAGTACCAGGTGGATTTCATCCTACAGTCCTGGAGACCCCCGGCCCTGCTGGAGGAGTACTACACTGGGGGCTGGCACTACCAGGACAAAGGTGAGGAGCTGCCCCTGGCACAGGGTGGTTCTGGCACCTCACCAGTGACCTGGGATGTTGGAGGAAGCTGTATGGACATTTTAAAAGTTAACAAAACAGTTCAGTGCCTGTGAGCAGCCACTCTGCTTCCCTGTAATTGTATTTCCTCTGCATAGATCAGGCAGATCGGTCAGTGCAAAGCAATTTCTCTGAAAGGGTTGCTTTTGGCAGTGATTTTTATCTTTTTCAAATATTTAATGTGGCTTTTTAAAAAGGTATGAAAGTTATAGCCTGGGAGACTCAAGTGCTCCCCTCTCTAAACCCTTTGTTTTGAAGATGGGCGGCCACTCTACATCCTCCGCCTTGGCCAGATGGACACCAAGGGTTTGGTGAAGGCCCTGGGAGAGGAGTCCCTGCTGCGACACGTGAGTTGTGCCTTAATGTGCTACCTCTTCCCCTCAGGGTGGTTGGGAAGTCTTGTCAAGGGGCATCAGGAATCCTGGAATGGTTTGGGTGGGAATGGACCTTAAAGCTCAGCTCATTCCACCCCCTGCCGTGGGCAGGGACACCTCCCACTAGCCCGGGCTGCTCCAAGCCCCGTCCAGCCTGGCCTTGGACACTTCCAGGGATCCAGGGGCAGCCACAGCTTCTCTGGGCACCCTGTGCCAGCACCTCCCCACCCTCCCAGGGAACAATTCCTTCCCAATATCCCATCTATCCCTGCCCTCTGCTATCTGTATTTTTTAAAATGAGATCTCCAGGCCATCCTGGTTCCTCAGCCATACTCAGGCTAACCCCTGTCTGTGATGGCTTTGATTCCAGGTTCTGTCCATTAATGAGGAAGGACAGAAGAGATGTGAGGAAAACACCAACATCTTTGGCCGCCCCATCACGTCAGTATAATTGGTTTTTGTGAATCCTTGCAGACTTTCACTGCCATGGTGAAGGATGCTGCTGTGGTTTGGGATGATGTCCTTAGGGTTGCAGTGCAGATGGCAGTGTGTGTTATGGGCTGTATGGGGACCACAGATACATATAAATCTATTTGTTGGACTTAAATCCAGACAAATCCTGCCATTTCATTGGAAAGCAAGTATTGATCCTTCCTTACATCATTTTCATATCCCATCTCAGATTAATTTAATCTTCCTGTCTTGGTGATTTTAATCCACATCTTTGAAATTCTGGGTTTTTTTAATACAGGAGCCTGTCTGCCAGATTCCACCTTCATTTAAAATGCATTTTTACATTATTTTTAGCAATAGGCCTGCATACCTTCACCCTCTTCCAGAGTGACAGATTTTCTTGCCCTTGGGGTTGGGTGTGTGTGTTACCTGGAGCTCACCTGGATTCAGGTGTCTGCTGCCCCAGTGGAGATGTGCTTTTTACTGGAACTGGTGGTGTCCCTTGTTGGCTTCCCTGGATTGTGCATGGGCTGTGGGGTTACTGTGGATCCTAAACTGAGCAGCCACCACACTCTAAAGTTCTGACAGGTCTGTTTCTGCCTGTTTATTTTAGATCCTGGACATGCCTGGTGGACTTGGAAGGGCTCAATATGAGGCACCTCTGGCGGCCTGGGGTGAAGGCCCTGCTCAGGATCATTGAGGTGGTGGAGGACAACTACCCTGAGACCCTGGGGAGGCTCCTGATTGTGAGAGCACCACGAGTCTTCCCCGTGCTCTGGACCCTGGTGGGTGAAAACTGGGCTGTGCAGAATCGCTGGCACTTGTGCAGGTTCACAAAGAGCTACATCAGCAGAGGCAGGGAGGGAAAAAAAAACTCCAGGCAGCTTGTGGTGAGCTCCTGAGGGGGCCAGAGCAGAGCCAGGCCATGGGGTGCCTGTAGCTCACTGGGTTCTAGTGACTGCCATCCACCAGGACAGGAGGAGAAACCTGAATCCCACCCCATTCCACCCAAACTTGGTGGGTTTTCATACAGATGGGAAAAGACAGATATCTTTCAATCTCATGCTGTAGGACACTGAAGGGTAATAAGTAGTAAATAATAAATCTAGTTCTGCCTGGTGCCTGCTGGCTGCTCTGGCAATGTGAGAATGTGGTCATTACATTTCTTGTGAGGTTGATAGGTGAGGCAGTGACTGCAGACTTCCTGTACATGAAGCAGAAAGTGCTGTGAGATGATGATATATAGAGAGAGAACATACTCCATTGGTTACCCCTTTCTTTGGGATGTGCCTCGGAGCTGTGAAGCTCTGCACACTGCTGAGACCTTCCAGGCTAGAGACCAAAGCATCGTGGTGAGATGGCTCAGACAGTGTCTCCAGCTGCCCTCAGTGTCTTGTGTGCCCTTTCAGGTCAGTCCCTTTATCAATGAGAATACACGGCAGAAGTTCCTCATCTACAGTGGCAATAACTACCAGGGCTCAGGAGGGCTGGTGGACTATGTGGACAAGGATGTGATCCCAGACTTCCTGGGAGGAGACTGCATGGTGAGTTTTCTTTCCTCTTGTGCAGGTGGAATCTGGAAGTCATTCCCTCTTCCTCACCACCCTGGCCTTCCACTGCCTTCTGAGAGGGGTCAAGCCTCTGTGCTGGCCAGGATCCCCCTGCTCTGGGCACGGGGCAGTTCATTTGGGCACAGGAGGCTGCCCTTCAGTGGTGGTGCTGTCCTAGGGGTCCTGGACAGGGGCAGAGGGCAGCTCTCTACAGGGAGCTCAGGCAAACCCTGGTAGTTCCAGTGAACTCAGAGCCACTGTGCAATCTTGGCTCAGCCAGAGGCTCAGCCCGTGTCTGACAGCCAGTAAATGTTCCTGGTTCACTGCTGGAACATCCTGACCCCTCCTGTTTGTCTGTCTGGCCGTTGCAGTGCACTGTCCCAGAAGGGGGGCTCGTCCCCAAGTCCCTTTATCAAACTGAGGACGAGCCGGAGAACTCGGATCACATCCGGCTGTGGACAGAAACCATCTACCACTCTGCAAGTGTCCTCAAAGGAGCCCCCCACGAGGTACAGAGCAGAGCTTCCCTGGGCTGCAGGAGGTGCTGGGCTGGGACAGCCTCCCAGAGGCTCCAGTGACTTGCCCCCTCTGCTGGGGCTGACTGGAGCAGCCAAGGGTTCCCACAGAGGGAGCAGGAGAGGGCTCGGCAGCAGCTGCTGTTCCTGAAAGGGAACAGCTGGAAGTGTGGGAGTTAAGAACAGCAGTTTGAGCAGCAGTGTCTCTTATCTCTACTATGGCCTGATCTTCTGTAAGGTCCAGTCTCTTCCTCCTCCTTCTCCTCCTCCTCCTCCTGGGGGAAATAAAGGCCCCTCAGTTTCCCTTCTGATAGTTCAGCTCCCATTCCCAGCGGCATAGCTGGGACAGTGATGGGGGTGATAAAGGAAGGTATGTGCTGGGAACTGCCTGATGGGAGTCAGCAGGAAACAGGATGTCCCAAAAAGGAGCAATGAAGTGTCAAATCAGCCCTCTGGCCTCTCTGATGGGGAGTGACTCTGTTTTGGCTCTTTGTTATGTCCTGCTTTGTGCCTCAGTTCCACTGAGGTTTTCCTAGAACAAGTAGCTCATTTAAAAGCAACTCTGATATGGGGAGAGAAGGTGAAAACACCTGAGTGGGTGTGGTAGGGTTGGGAACGGGAGTTGGTATGTATCCCCCTCAGGAATCAAGACCATCAGCCAGCTGAAGGATTGTGGAGCTAAGTGTGTTTGCCCCAGAGGGGGGAGGAACACACTGCTGCCACCTGAGCACCTGACCTTGCAAGAGGCTTGTTCTGTTCCCTTCTTAGATACTTGTGGAGATCCCGGAAGGGGAATCTGTCATCACCTGGGACTTTGACATCCTGAAGGGAGACGTGGTGTTCAGCCTCTTTCACTCCAAACGAGCTCCTGAGCCAAGTCACAAAGAAGCCACATCACCAAGTCACTCTGCTGCAGGGGATAATGTGCAGCTCATCGACAAGACCTGGGTGCTGGGGGTGGATTACAGCCGGGTGGAGTCTTCTCTGGTCTGCAGGGAAGGAGAGAGCATCCAGGTCAGAGGGGTTTGGGGCCTGGCATGGATTTAAGAGTCCTGCAAATTCCAAAGTAATCGAGTGGCAGGGAGGGAATTGATGGTGTGGGAAATCAGGTGCTGCTAGAAATGGGGGCTGTGGCCATTCCCAGCAGCAGGGAAGGGGGAATTCTGCCCCTCTGCCTCACTCAGGTGAGACCCCACCTGCAGAGCCACCTCCAACCCTGGGGTCCAACAGCAGAAGGACGTGGAGCTGCTGGAGCCAGTCCAGAGGAGGCCACGGGGATGCTCCAAGGGCTGGAGCCCCTCTGCTCTGGAGCCAGGCTGGGAGAGCTGAGGGTGTTCACCTGGAGAAGAGAAGGCTCCAGGGACACCTCAGAGCCCCTTCCAGGGCCTAAAGGGGCTCCAGGAGAGCTGGAGAGGGACTTGGGGCAAGGGATGGAGAGACAGGGCAAGGGGGAATGGCTTCCCACTGCCAGAGGGCAGGGTTAGATGGGATATTGGGAAGGAATTCTTCCCTGGGAGGGTGGGGAGGCCCTGGCACAGGGTGCCCAGAGAAGCTGTGGCTGCCCCTGGATCCCTGCAAGTGTCAGGGTGGTTGGACGGGGCCTGGAGCAACCTGGGATAGTGGAAGGGGGTGGAATGAGCTGAGCTTTAAGGTTAATTCCCACCCATTCTGGGATCATTTTCTGGATTCCCTGTGAAAGTGGGGAATCCTAATTTAGAGTGAGTCATTGGAAAGAGACTCCAAGCTAAAAATCTAAAGGAAAGTAAGCTAAATAAGCCATTTTTTTCCCTACTGGTACTACAGGGCTGTGTCTCACGCAGGTGAAGGACACCTGTGCTGGGCCATTCAGCCATTCCCCAAGACACCTGTGGTCACCTGTGCTGTCCTTCCCTCTCTGCAGGGGTCCCATGTCACACGCTGGCCTGGCTTTTACATTCTGCAGTGGAGGATGCACGGGCCCCTGCCCAGCTCCAGCTCCAGCCTTCCCCGTGTGGACGATGTCCTGGCCTCCCTGCAGGGCTCCAGCCACAAGTGCAAGCTCATCTACTACTACGAAGTGCTGGCCTCCAAGGATTTCAGGTAGGGCATTTACAAGTGGTTTACTATGACTTGCACAGAGTGTGAGTTAAACATTTGGGTGTCAGAGACCCCCACAGGGGGTGTGTTTCATTGACAAGTGGATGGACACAAAATTGGTGGCATTGGTGGCATTTTGTGCAACCAATCTCCTCTGGTGCTGTAGATATTTAGAAGTTCCTTTGACTCTGTGTCCACCAGTGGACTTTGTGCTTTGTGTCTTGCTTGCAGCTGCCTGAAGAGCAGGAGGTTTTTGACTCAGGAGGGTTTTTATCTTAGTTGGGAATATTTTGAGAAGCTGCTTTTGGAGTAATTTAAATATTCCCTAGATAATTTTGTTTGACACTTGAGAAGGATGAGCACTTCTGAACAGGTGAACAGTCAGGGTGTGCCTGGCCTCCTCCTCCTGTGCTAAAAGCACTTCCCAGTCTCCTGTTAATCTGAATTCTGTGCAAGTCCTTGACCTTTCCCTAGAGCTACAGGAAGCATTGGGCAGAACAGACTTGAAGGTGGTGAGCTTGAGGTGTGACCTGGCCATGTCCTGTGGGGTCAGAGCAGCAGAAATGCCTCACTCCACTCGTGCTTGTTCCTTGGGGCTCTTCCTGAGCCCAGCCTGCTTTTGGCAGGAGGAGCTGGAGATGCTGGAGTTGGGACTCTGGTGTTCAGTAGCCTGGAGTCCTTGGGTTCACAAGGCTGCATTTGGAGTGCTCTGGAGCTTTCCTTTCTCCCCAGGGACAGCTCCCAGAGGCTCCAGCTGTGTCCCCTTCCCCAGAGCAATAGTCAGAGACAAGGAATAATATCTGTAACTGGGAAAAAAAGTCTCTGACTGATTAATTTTTCATCGTGACACAGAGATTCTTAGAGAGCAAGTGGGAAATGATGGGTCAAAAATCACTCTGCAAGTGTTAGAGAGGGGGAGCTGATCTGTGAGAGGAACAGTTATCCCTTAATTGCTGCCTTCCTAACAGCACATCTGCTCTGTCCCATCCCAGGGGATCCATGTCGAGCCTGGAATCTTGCAACAGCGGCTTTTCCCAGCTGAGTGGAGTCACCACATCTTCCAGCCAGTCCCAGAGCAGCTCCCACCTTTCCAGATAGCAGAGCCAAGGCCACAGCAGCAGAGAGACCCTCCCGGGGCTGCTCCAGCCCCAAACCAAAGAGCTCCAGGGCTGAGCCGTGGGGCAGTTGCAGCCATTTGGACACAGAGAGGCCTCTGGGAGCTGCTACAACCACAAAAACTGAAATTCCAAGGGCAGGTTTAGGAGTTTCAGGCCAGCTGCCTGCCTCTCAGTAGTCTCCTTCAGCACCTGTGAATTTTGGGTGCCTGTGAGTTCGCAGGAATCCGTTACACTCCGCTCCAAAGGGCTCTTCCCACTGGTCCTTTTCCCACAGAGGAGGCTGAGGTTGCCTTACCTGTTGGACCTTTAGATAATTCCTGGGTAGCAAAACAAAGGGAATTTCCTGGGTGCCCACGGGGTACTGGTTCCACACTGGACAGTCAAGTGGGTATTCCAGGGGTAGGGAAGGAACTGCCTACACCTAGGTACAGGTAGGACCTTTCAGATATCACTTCCAGGCCAAACCAAAAACCTCTTCTGGTCTGGCAGGATGCTCTGGGAAGTGTGTTGGATTTTTTAAACCCTGCTGAGAAACAAAGTCAAAATGGTTTTTTTTTAGAAATTCCAGGCATTGAATCTGCCTCCAAACTATTGTTTCTTTTTACTCAGGTTTACAGCAATAATGAGTAGGTCTGTCCCATTCCAGAGTGGATGGGAACTGAATCCAATTCTAAAGGGCTAAGAAAAGCAATATTTGATTTCCTGAAGGTACAAGATTTTCTGGCAGTATTACAGAACTTGCTTCTTTTAAACATGAGCTCACTTGAAACGTTTCAGAGAGGCATGGATGTATGTAAGCACTTACTGAAGCCTATTTATTCTATACTAGTTTATTTTAAATTAATTTTTAACTTATTTATAATGTCAGAAATGACTATTTATTAAATACAGTCACCTTTTTTTAATGGGATGAACTTTGTTTAAGAAAGGAATAACTGATTGTCTTCAATCCCAAGTAATCTTTCTGCTTGGGTCCTGATCTTTGTGATCACTGGATGTTCTTGCAAAAGGGCTGCACTGGGGTAAGGGCTATGTCACCTTCCTTGCAAGGAAAGGTGAGAGTCCAATGTTTTTTTTGGACTGTTTTTTGCAATTAAGAAACAAGGATTGAGTTCAGGAATTGTCATGAAGATGCACTGTCTTCATATACACCAAAAATGCCATGTTTGTCCCTAATCTGATTGTTCCTGTAGTCAGGTTGGGAAGCAGAGTTCTCCATGTTCTTGTCCAGGTAGCAAGAAAATGAGAACAGGTGTCAAATACCCACCAGGTTTTTATTCAGGAGTCTGTTAAGTTGTTCCTTCCCACCATGCTTTATTTAATCACTGGTTTGGAAGCACCAGGCTCTGCCAAAGGAGAAAAGAGCCAAAATATTTGGGACAATGGGAGACAAAACTTGATGTGGTTTTGAGTTGTTTGGTGGGTTTTTTTAAGGATTGGAGCCAAGGGAATCACTCTCCACCTTGCATCTCTCCCTGTAAACAGGTAACCTTGGTTATGTAGAGCTCAGGGAAGTTCTGATTTCCAGTTCTCAGCTGTTCCATAGACTTGAATGTTTCTCCCAGACAAATGAAACGTCTGTCTCTGGTATTTCAGCATAACTGGAGTCTGATAAAGAGGGACAAATACCACCTTTCCTCTGGAAAGTCAGGAATTCTGAGGAAAATCCTTGACCCAGAATAAACTCTGATTCTAGAAAGTTTAAGACTCCCAAAGCCCCAGGAGCAAACCCAGCCCTGTCCCCTGTGCTGTTTCAGGATTTTACCTTCCTTTCTCACATGGTTGCTCACGTCCTACAGTGGCAACATTCCTGTTCCCTGGGTCTGCTCTGGGTAAGAATCTCTTCCTTTGCCCTGGATTTTTTTTTTTTTAATTTTATTTTGAAATGTGGGATATGCTGTTTTCTGCCCACCAGAAGTTCTGGGTGTTTAACTTTTGTCAGTGAAGCACCTGGAACTTGGCCCCTGGCAGATCTCTGAAGGGTGAGGTGAAGGGCTGCTTCCACAGCGTGCTCCTGGCTCTGGGGATATCCCAGTCCCAGTTATCCCTCTTGTCCCTTGGCAGTACCACTCCTCTGCCCATAAGAGATCATGGCACAGGTCTGTGAGGCAGCTTGTGCCCTTTCCTTGGCAAGGCTGCCTGGGTTATTCCACCTGACAATTTACTTTGAAACCAGTTTAAATAATCCAGTATTTTTTTTCCTTTTTCTCCTGAATGTTAACAGGAGAAAGGGAGCAACAGCCTGGATGCTGTGCTGTGCTTTTTAAACCTGACCTTGTGAACTGCAGATACCAGAGACACAGAATTCTTTTACATCACCTTTTTCCACCTCAGATGACATCAATGTGCTTTAGAAAATAAACCCACAGTTTTCTTCACAGTGAGCCGAGTCTGGAAGGGGTTCTGGATCCTCAAAAATCTCCTAAGCCAGAACCTTGGGAAATGGCCTCGTTTTGGGTGCTGACAGTGATGCAGTAAAGCCCTCCCTGCTCCCCTCCAGCAGCTGCTCTGCAGCGAGGCCAATGAGCTCAGGCTGTGTGCAGGGACTGAGCTGCCAATTAACACCCAGCCCCCAGGAAATCGGGGCTCTCCCCGTTTCAGGTATTCCGTATGCAAACACAACACCTACCTCAGAGCTGGTGCCATGTGTCACGGGCGGGAGGTGAGTGCAGGATGCAAGGGGCTGTGTCACAGTTCAGTTAAATGTGGCCAGACGTGAAACCTTCATTCTCAGCGAGTTCTCCAGGTTTGCCCCATTCCCTGGGGTCCGTCCCAGGGCTGGGAAGGGCAAACACAGAGCGTGAGGATGGATGTTGGATGGCCTCAGCCGTCGTTCAGGGCACAGTCCTCAGCCATTTTTTGCTGCCTCTCCGGTGTGAAAAGGGCTTTTTCCTCGCTGAAGGAGAAGGGCTGAGCCCCCCCCCGGGGCAGAAGGGGCAGCTCCAGCCCCGCAGGAGCAGCAGCAGTGCCGGTGGTGTCACCACTCCCGGGTGCCAGGGGCCGTGCCGCGAGCCGGCACTGGGGGGCCTCCCACGGAGGCACCCAAGCAGCTCAGGCGCTCCTGGACTCGCTGTTGGGAAGAGAATTCCCAACTGGCACCAGGCCAGGGAATCCTGAGTGCCTGAGCTGCAGCCGTGTTGCTCTGCTCAGCCAGTTCGGTTCTGGCTGTTCCCTTTCAGGAACTTTGATTAACAGTTTATAATCCCAGTTTGGTTTATTGTCAAAAGATTTTGAAAATGCCATAATCCACGTGCAATTCCCAGTAGGAAGTGGCGAGCCCAGCTGTCCACCACACTGGGCTGGGAAGCTGCTGGGGCTGAGGCCAGCCCTGCTCCAGGCAGGGAATCCCTCATTTCAAAAGGCATTTTACAAGCTCACACTGCTTTAATATCCCATATGTTTGTACTGTGAGCAATTAATGCAAGGAACAGCTATTAGAGACTTAATTGACAGCAGCTGTCAAAGATTCCTGCATGCAATTAGCTTTAATATTCCTCCAACACATTTGTGATGCTCCTTACATCTGATTATTTCTCTCTTGGAAGGTGAAATTGGAGTCAAGTCACATTTGCTGGCTTTTAGTCACTCCAACTCCCACTTCCAAGCTTTCAGTTACACATAAATTAAATGGGCGTTAATTAAGTTTTTTAGCAAGCACTTACTTTCTCTCCCTTGCAGCTGACTTTGGTTTTATACACTGAAATCTTCATTTTTCTCAGCCAAAACCCCCAAACCTCCTGTATGAGCCCACTGCAGGGCGCTGTAACAACAAATGTCCTCCAGTGATGCTGTCTGTGGGTCCTGGTAGAGCTGTACTTTTGGGTATGTTGGAAATAAAACATCTCTGAGAACACGAGGAATTGTTTGATTCAACTGTTGAAATTGCAGGGCAATGAAAATTCAAGCCTCTATGCTGCTCTCTTTGCCCCCAGAAGCAGAGGTAAGGCTTGTATTCACTTTTGCCTGCTTTTTAACTAAAATGTTTGGGCTTTTTTCTACAGAAACAGTGGTTTTTGTTTAGTTTCCTAGCACAGAGTGGGCTGGGACAGCACATCCTGCAGTGTGGTTGTTATTAAAAATAAGAGCCCCTGGGTGGCTGAGGTTAACTGGGAAAGGATCACAGCTCCTTCTGCAGCTGGACATCAGGAATTTCGTGTTTCAGGCAGGTAGCACTAATAGATTTTATTCAAGTTTCAAATAATCTTCTGTAAATCATAGAAAAATAGAGTCTCTTGGTTACGGGCTGATTTGATGCAAACACTGGCACAGAAATTACACATCCTTTACTTGGAGAGGTAAAAAAGGGAGTGAGTGGATAAAGATGTGTGGGGCTCAGACAGGCTCTCACCCCTCTGCAGCATCCAAGGGGCTTGGCCAAGGCTGGGTTTCCCTCACAGGGAAGCAAACTCAAACACTGTTTTAATGTAACTGCAAGGATGTGCTCCAGATTTCTGGATGAGTTGTTTGGGATCCTGGCTTGGCTGGAGACCTTGCTGGTCCCTCTGAGGAGTGCCCAGCCTGGGCCAGGACAGCCCAGCCCGTGTCATGCCAGCCATGCCAGGCTGTCCCTGTCGGTGCCCTTCCCCACGGGGAGAGCTCCAGGCTGTGTCAAGGCCAGGGTCCCTTGGCCCACAGAGCCGAGCAGAGCCTTCTGGCTCCTGGGAGCTGGAGAGATGCACAAATGGAACCTGTGACCTGGCAGGGCTTCCTGTGGTGCCGTTCTGCAGGAACTGCCCCAAAACACAGCACTCATCACCCTCTGGGGCTGCTCTGGGCTGAGGATTGGTCAGGAAACACTCCAGCCCTGCGTGGGGCTGTCACAACCCCAGGTGTCACCCCTGAGCCACCACCGTGGCCAGGAGAGGAGGGCTCTACTTGCACTGGGTGCTGCACCTGCTTCAACGTTTTAGAACAAACGTTTTGTCACTTTTCTGGTTAAAATCTGAGCTTAGCAAGGAAGGGCAGACATTGACTGTAATACCCTTAAGCCCAGCTTTGTACTAGAGGCAGTTTATCTTGCATCTTAAAAATACTCAGCACTGCTTGGGTTAGCAGGGACCTTTCTGAGGCACCTGTAGCTTGCATCCCTCACCTGTTTCCCTCAAGTTTTGGAAGGAACCAGCCCCTCTCCTTCCCTGCTGCAGCTGTGGAATTCCCTCACCCAGGGGATGTCCTGCATCCCCTAATGCTGCAGTCCTGGGTGCTGGGGCAGCAGAGAAAAGGAAACCGTGGCCTCATGAGCAGGCAAGTTTTTGGGCTGAGGTTCCTCAGGCAGCAGTTTGACGCTCCCAGTGGGAAGAACCCCAGTCCCAGTCAGTGCTGAGGGGGCAGTGCAGGCTGCACAGTGAAATACCTCATCTCCTCCCATCTGTGACTCTAAAGGAGCTCTTGGTTTGCATTCTGAGTATCCTCAGGCTCTTGAGTGTCCTCTGGCTCCTGAATATCCTCCCGGTCCCAGGCAGCAGAGGCGAGGCTGTGTGAGGTGTCCCCGTTGATGTCCCTCAGGGGGTGGTAGCGATAGTCCCAGTCCCGCTGCTGCGCCCGTGCCCGCAGCACCAGCCCCACATTCCCCAGGGCACTCAGCACAAGCAGCAGGGCCAAGGCAGAGCTCAGGGAGAGCCACGAGCTTCTGTGGGACACACAAATCAAATAACCAACAGTTCACCTGTGTCACCTGTGCCCAGGGTGCAGAGGATTGTCCTCCCTTCTCTGCGTTCCCAAACTTGTGGGCCTGCTCTCAGGCAGGACAGAATCAGGGAATCATTTAGGTTGGAAAAGCCCTCTAAGATCATCAAGTCCAACCATTCCCCCAGCACTGCCAAGGCCACCACTAACCCATGTCCCCAAGTGCCACACCCACACAACTTTTAAATCCCTCCAGGGATGGTGACTCCACTACTGCCCTGGGCAGCTGTGCCAGTGCCTGACCATCCTCTCTGTGAAGGAATTTCCCCAATATCCAACCTAAACCTCTCCTGGCACAACTTGAGGCCGTTTCCCCTTGTCCTGTCCCTGTTCCCTGGGAGCAGAGCCTGACCCCCACCTGGCTGCCCCCTCCTGTCAGGGAGTTGTGCAAAGCCAGAAGGTTCCCCTGAGCCTCCTTTTCTGCAGACTGAACACCCCCCCATGCTCTGTGACAGCCTCTGAGATGCACAGTGAGCACCACACACTTACTCTGACAGAAAGAATTTTTCTTTGCTCTTTTCCTTATTCTGGGAAGCCAAACACTGTCCAGCTGGAAAACAAAGAGGGAAGAAAGGTGGGGCAGGGTGTAAAATTCCACTAAAAAAGAGCAAGCTTAAGCAGAGCTGGTGACTAAGCAAACACCATTATGCACTAAAGCTGCTCTTCCAACTTTTTTTAAACCCCACGCCCCCGCAGTCGGGTACCTCTGTGTAAGTGGTCCTGCAGTGCCCTGTGGTGGGTGATGTTGCAGCTGCCCGTCTCGGGGTCACAGGGACACGAGTGGTCACACGTGCAGGGGCTCTGGCAGCTTGGCCCAAACCAGCCCAGGGGACACTCTGGGGATGGGATCACAAAGGGACTGGTCATTGCCAAAGCTCCACCTGCTCTGAGACCACACAGGATGTGGCTGCAGCTCCCCCAGCTCAGCTGAGCCTGCAGCAGCCTGGGAGCACCGTGCTGGGAGTTCAGGGCTGCTCTTCGGTGTGCCTCAGCGGGAAGTTTGTGTAGAACTGGGATCACAGAATCATGGAATGGTTTGGCTTGGAAGGGATTTCAAAGCTCATCTTGCTCCCCTGCCACAGGCAGGGACACCTTCCACCATCCCAGGCTGCTCCAAGCCCCGTCCAACCTGGCCTTGGACACTTCCAGGGATCCAGGGGCAGCCACAGCTTCTCTGGGCAAGATCTCTGGGATGGGATTGGTTGAGTGTTCCCAGGCTGGAACAGAGCATCACTGACAGAATCAGGCACCCAGGAAGTTCACACCCCACTGTAATTAACTCGTTCACTCAGATACAGGGGGGCCTGGAGTGGCTACACAAGGGAGAACAGAGCCAGCTCTGTTAGCACTGGCACAAGGAGTGTGAGGGTGGGATGGCAGGACAGCCCTCTGGAGCATTCCACAGGCACTGACCTGGATCCCCTGAAGCCTGGGCTACAGCAGGGCCTGGTGCAACACCCTGGAGCAGAGGATGTTTTGTGTTCACTCTGGGGCTCTGGGAAAGGAATGCAGTTTTTTGGGGCTGAGACTAAACAGGAATCCACCATTTTCTGTTGATGAAGCAAACTCCTCTTTCCTCTCTGCTCCTTCCTCTCCTTCTTCGCCCATTTGGGTAGGATAGGCAGGCCCAGAGGACCTGGGAGCTGGCTGGTGATGTTTGGGCCTGAGCTCCCCTGGCAGAACTGCCCCTTGCTCTGCCTACAACAGGTGGCTCAGGGGTGACACAAAATGCTGTCCCCAGCCCTGGTGGTCACTGAGAGCAGCCCTTACCATGCTCACAGCTGGTGCCGTAGAAGCCGGTGGGGCAGGAACAGGCTCCGTGCACGGGGTCACAGGAGCTGCCGTGCTGGCACTGGCATTTCTGGCTGCAGGATTCCCCATAGGAACCAGGGGCACAAGCTGCAGAAACAAGCAGAGATGTCACCAGGGCTCTGCAGAGGTGAGCAATCCCAGCTCACAGCCACAGCTCAGGGTGTGGAGGGATGCCCAGCAACAAACTGAGTGTGTGCCCTGAGCAAGGAGCAAGGGCTTGAGTGTCTCACACCAAACCAATTGTGGATGCTCCAGCTGCAATTAAACTTGCACTGCCAGAAAAGAGCAGCCCACGGGGTGGCCTTTCCCTTCCCTGTTCCCTCTCGGGCAGGCAGCTGTTGAGAAGTGGTCCCCACTCCCCTCTCCCTGGCTGTGAAGAGGCAGTGGAACAGCAGTCAGTATTTACCTTCAGTGCAGTTGCTGCCAGTCCAGCCGGCGTCACACAGGCATCCAGCTATGCAAACACATGGAACAGGCATTACTGACAACAAAAAACACTTGGAAGCTGCAAGGACTCGAAATTAGGAGCCTCTACCTCTTCAGGTGTCCTCTTACCCCTGCAAGGGAACCCCCAGAAGAGGAATCCTGCACTCACACCAAGGCTGGGTTCACACACAACCCCTCCCCAGCTGCCAAATGCAGCAGAATCCCTGCTGATGGCATTCCCTGGGATCAGCTCTGGGTCAGCTACTGGCAACACCTGCACCCACCAAGCTCTGCCCAGCCACTGCTCTGAAGGAGGGTTGAGTCAGGAGGACAGGAAGAGGGTAACGGGACTGGGCACAGAGGGGCAGAAGCTGGGGGTGGGCATTCCAGCAATCCCTGGGATCAGATTCATGGAAGAGTAGCAACTGCACACTTGTAAAAATTATGAGTAGGAGAGGCAAGTAAAGAAGGAACAGTAAGGGGAGGGGACAGAAGCAGCTGTCACACAGCATAATGCACAGCCCTGCCCATCAGCAGCCTCACAAAAAACCCAGAGCACAACCGTGGGGCAGAAAGGGAAACTGAGGCACAAAGCTTGAAGTTTCCAGCCCCGAGCCCGAGCCCCAGCCCAGCCCTGCTGCTGGCTCCTAAAGGCAACGTGTGCTGACCACGTGGGCCTCGGATGCTGGAAGAGAGGGGAAGCAGCCCCACCCACCCAGCCTGGGTGGGCACAAACAGGAGATTCCCCAGGGATATTCCCCAGGGATGCAGTGCCAGGTCCTGCCCGCCCTGCAGCCCTTCCGTTTGACACAGCGCAGGACTCACAGGCGCTGCACACGCCGTGCAGGCTGCAGTTGGCAGGGCCGCAGTCCAAGGTGTCACAGGCGGGACCTGCCCAGAAGTGGCTGTCGCAGTGGCAGTGCCCGGCCACGCAGAGCCCGTGGCCACTGCAGTCAGGAGGGTCACAGCCCGGCTCGTGCACACACACCACGGTGGAGATGCTCCGGGGACACCGCCACATGCTGTCAAAGGAGCTGGGGACAGCAGAGGGGACAGCGTGAGCTGTGCCAGCACTGTGCTGCCCAGCCCGACCCAATACCCATTATATAATCCACAGATTTCATCCTGATCCACACTGGCAAACACGAACATTAATACTGGTAAAATATAAACATAAAACTACATTTGAGTCAATGTTTTAACTGAGTGATCAATCCCATCTGATAGGTATCATTTCAAACATGGAATTACAGAAGCAACACAGTCTCCCTTTAAGCAGTCCCAGCTTCCCTAATTTTGGCACCCAACACATTTTTTCTTGAATGCTGCTTTGATATAAATTATATCATTGCAGTTATGGCAACTGAATGTTAAATCCCTTCAGGTTTACAGTCAGAACTGACTAAGAAGTTGAATTTAAAGTAAAATATTCTTTAGATTCCCTCCAATGAGGCAGGGCAGGGTCTCCCAGTCAGTGTTTCTCTTCCATAGTAATAAGCTGCTGACAGATCTCTGCTAATTCCCATGAACGTGCAGCTCTGAATCTCCCAGACTAAGAGCTGCTGCCTTATCCGATTCCCACATCAGCCAGTCAGTCACAGGCACAGCTTTGCTGCCTGTCTGGAACCAGCTCAGCTTTAATCCTGGATGACTAAGTGGAAAAAACAC
Source organism: Edolisoma coerulescens (assembly GCA_013397115.1). Taxonomy (NCBI): domain Eukaryota; kingdom Metazoa; phylum Chordata; class Aves; order Passeriformes; family Campephagidae; genus Edolisoma; species Edolisoma coerulescens. The sequence goes on along the minus strand of VWZW01005276.1, from coordinate 12,962 downwards.
GGAGTCACTCAATCACTTTAAATTCTAGAGCTGCTCTCTCCCACAGATCCTGTCACCTGCCTTTGCTGTGCCCTCCCAGCCGGGCCAGCGGGTGGGACTGGGCTCTGCACCCTGATGGGAGCAGCCCTGGGCACGAGCCAGCAGCACCTACCAGTGCTCAGAGGGGTAGCTGGCGAGGGTCCCGTTCAGGACCAGCGTGGCAGAGCCTCCACCATCCAGGTTGATAGCATTGATGACTCCCTGCTGCTTCAGGAATTCTGCCATTTCCCATAGGCTGACCCTGCAAAGCAGAGGTTGTTTGTTGATTTGCCTTCAGGGAAGCTGTTAGATCAGGAGCTTGTTGCTCTCTGTGGTGGAAGGGGAAGCTCTCCCATCCCAGGCACCCTGAGGAGGGCTGTGTGAGCCTTTTCTAGCTCTCCTGAGCTCTGCAAGTCTGTGCCTTAAAACATATCCCTGGCAGCTGCAGTGTTCCTCCAGTCCCAGGAATTTAAAACCTTATCCAAGCTCTTACCCTCTGGATTCTGTCTGTCCATCCACATGAACCAAGACCAGCCGGCCCTGACTGTCGTGGCCCACCGCAGTCCTGGCTGAGATCACATTGATGAACCTGTCGAAGGTTCCTGCAGGACAGGGAACAATTCACACTCAGCTGGGGGACACAATGGGCTGTTAAGACACATCTGTCTGCAAAACAGCTCCCAGCAAGGGGCTCATCTGAACTGAAACACAGTGAGAACTCAGCCCAGGGTCCCCTTGTTCATCCAAGCCCTACAGAAGTGCTCTTGATTAAGTTTTTGTCTGGCACAGGGACAAAGCAGGGGATTCACAAGCCTTACAAGGCTTTAAACTCCTGTAAGAGGCACCTGCTTTGAGTTTCTCTGGACAGGTTAGACAGGATAGGAATTCTTGGCTGTGAGGGTGGGGGGGCCCTGACACAGGTTGCCCAGAGAAGCTGTGGGTGCTCCTTGGATCCCTGGAAGTGTCCAAGGCCAGGTTGTGATGCCTGCGGTGGCCACCTGAAAACAGAGACTAGACAAGAGTAAGAGAATAAAAGGGTAGGTATTTATCTGAAGGGCCTTCAAAGGGCAGTCAAAAGGCTACACCCAAGATGGACACTGGGTCACAGGTTCCTCACACTTTTATAAGTTTGGTTCATTTGCATATCAGGGTTAATTCTCCAATTATAACCTCAGTGAATGATGTAATTACCCCAGGTTTGCCTCCCCTTCAGTGGCTATACAGCCATTTGGGGTGGCTTACACATTTTGGGGCCTGGTGCCCTTGAAGTGGAAACTTAGAGAGGTTTGTTATGTCTAACCAGCATGAGAAAACAGCAGCTAACAGGCCACAAGAAACTTCAGTTACACACTAGGCAGTACAGGATTTGAAAAATATAAAAGTTAAAACCTAAGGCATCAGCTGGACAGGGCTTGAAGCAACCTGGGATAGTGGAAGGTGTCCCTGCCCACGGCAGGGGGGTAGAATAAGATGGTCTTTAAGGTCCTTCCAACCCAAACTATTGCATGATTCTGTGAAAGCTGGACTTCTTAAGTGCCCCTCCTCCCAAGAGCCCCATGGGAAGGACAATCACGGCCAGGCTGAAGCCAGGCCCCACAGTCTTTACCTGTGGTTTGAGTGTCGCCACACTCGGCCGCCCGACTCTGGTTGATGTACACCTCTCCATTTCTCAGGAGCCAAACCACCCCACTCACAAGCTGCACAAAAGGATTGGATTGATCCAGGACATCTTCCCCAGACAGGTAACTAGGAACAGAGGGCAGGAGGGTTACCCACAGTCACAGCATGTCATGTTAAAGCCTCTCCTGCTGCCAGCAGGCTCCTAAAGCAGGGAGAAGGGGAGAAGAAGGTGAAATGAAGGATAGCTACATCCAAAACCAGGGCCAAGCAGTGTGAAACATCACTTTAGCAGCCAGAGCAGCCCCTGTTCTCTGCCCTTCTGCACAAACCCACAGCTAACGATGGTCCCAGGCCACTGTGCCTGAAACAACTCCTACCAGCAATGTGGCCAGTGGATCCAAGCCAGGGTAACAAAGGCAGAAAGCATCTGGCAGAACACAAGGACAGAGCCACTGCCAAACACTCAGGGATCTGTGGAAGCAGCTGGAACATCTTGCTGCCTGTCAGCTTCCATTCTCCAAGAATGTGACACCAAAGAGCTTTGGAGAGCATTTGGAGCTACAGCATCCAGCCTGCCTGCAGCTGCACTGGATGCTACCTGCTCCTTCCATCTGGGAGGGAGGTTCCTCTGCTCCTGCAGAGAGCAAAAGGACTGTTCAGCTGCCACCTCCATGCTCGGGTGTTGTGTGTCACCAAGGGTTATTGCTCTCTCCTGAATTAGGGTGATGAGTAACGCCTGCCTCATCGGAGCCTGGTGCGGGGGGGGATGTTTGCAACTGAGAGGACGGGAGCAGGGGCTGGAGCTGGACAGCTGTGCTCTGCCAGAGGCTTTGGGTTTAAAGGTGACTTTTTTGATGTCTTGTGGGAGCTGGATGCTCAGCTTTTAGTTTTTTGGTATCCGTGACTGTGGGCAAACAAACCTTTGTGCTTTGTAGAAAAGTGTAATTGCAAATACTTGAATGGAAAACATGCAAAAAGAATTTCCTTTTCCCATGGGAAAGGAACACAAAGACAACATGAACATGGCTGAAAATAGATGAAACGAAACAACAGTTTGGGCAGGGACTGACAGCTTTTAAAGCCCGGATTCACCCACTGTCAGCCCAGGGAGAGGAAGCAGCTTTGCAGGGTGGGGGTAACTGTGCCTTGTGCTGTGTCCTGCTGGTCATGATGCAGGGTGAAAGAGTGAAGTTGTGAACGACTTTCCCCACTGTCCTGACAGCCTAAATTATTTACACTCAAACTATTTTTCTGGTCATGGTTTGGGAGGCACGAAGCCACCACGCACCACAATAACTCCATTTGACAGGGACATCCTGCCAGAGCTGGGGAGCATCGGGGCAGAGCTGAGGTTAAGGACTCTACAGTGATCCTGAAATTGCTGTTGGTCCCCTCCACAGAAGCCCCCTCACTAAAGGGACATGTCACCCACCCAGCCCCTCTCTCACATAAATCAAGGCTGTCAGAATGGCTGCAGGATAAAGCTGTGGCTTGGCACACTCTGTGTGGCTTTGCAGGGGCCCTTGCTGAGGCCTGGGAGTGAGCTACAAGAAGGGTGGAGAATGCAGCTTCCAGGCTGCTGCTGCATCTTCTGAGACCATCAGAAGGATCCTGGGAACCCTTCTGAGACCTTTAGGATCCTGCTGCTGCTGGGGAAGGGCAGCTCCTCGAGGCCTTTCACTCCAGAGAGCACTACAGTCAGAAGGTGCTCAGAGCTTCTGTCTCCAGCTGCTTGAGGAGTGTCACATGTCCAGGTGGGCAAGAAGGCCAGTGACACCTGGCCTGGACCAGCCACAGTGTGGCCAGCAGGGCCAGGGCAGTGACCATCCCCTGTGCTGGGCACTGCTGGGCACCTCCAGTCGTGGGGTCAGTTCTGGGGTCCTCACAACAAGAAAGACACTGAGGGGCTGGAGCGTGTCCAGAGAAGGGAACAGAGCTGGGAAGGGGCTGGAGCACCAGGAGTGCCTGAGGGAGCTGGGAAAGGGGCTCAGCCTGGAGAAAAGGAGGCTCAGGGGGGACCTTCTGGCTCTGCACAACTCCCTGACAGGAGGGGGCAGCTGGGGGAGGTTGGGCTCTGCTCCCAGGGAACAGGGACGGGACAAGGAGAAACAGCCTCAAGCTGTGCCAGGGGAGGGTCAGGTTGGATATTGGGAAAATTTCTTCATGGAAAGGGTGGTCAGGCACTGGCACAGCTGCCCAGGGCAGTGGTGGAGTCACCATCCTTAAAGTGTTCCAAAAAAGTGTTAATATGGTCAATCACAGGTTTGCCCAGAGAGGATGTGGAGTCTCCACCCTTGGAGATGTTCGAAATCCAACCAGACATGGCCCTGAGCAGCCCACTGCATCCAACCTGTGCTGAGCAGGGTGCTGGATGAGGCACCTCCTGAGGTCCCTTCCAAGCCCAGCCTTTCTGTACTGCAGCCAGAGCACACACACTCCACTCTGCATCTCCTCTGCGCTCTTCTCCTCTCCCACTTCTACCCCCACCCAGTGTCCCTACTGCAAGGTGAGAGAAGAAACACTGGAATCTGAGCAGCTAGAGATAACTTACTCAGCTTCCCTTCATCCCAGGACATGAGCCAAGGGCCACAGAGATAGCTCCATGAGGTACAACTAGAACATCCCTAGCTTCAGCATTCAAAGTGAGCTTCTACTCTACCAGGGGAGGCCAAGCAGGGAGTGCTGGGATGAGCTTCCTGCTCAGTGATGCCTAAAAGTCTTCAGGGTAGAGAGCGCTCTCCAAACAGCCCCCAGCTCTTACCCGAACACCATGGTGCCATCTTTCCGGATGCCAAACTGAGCATTTTGTAGGCCTCCAGAGTCTCTCACCAGCTTTCCATCGCTCACAACATTCCCAAGGCACTCTCCAGTTTCCATGTTAAAGTACCCGCCGTTCTGGGCCACCAGACACTTCCTGAGCTTTGCAGTCTCCTCCACGGGAGCTCTGCGCTGAGCCAGGCAGCCGCCGGCACCGCCCGGCTCAAGCACGGAGAAGGTCCTCAGGGGGTTCCTCACGAAAGTGAAGTGGCCATAGATCGCCTTGCGGTCGCTGCCCTCTGGGTGGATGTACGAGACAAACGTTCTGGTGACAGCCACCGGCCCGGCCGTGCTGTTGTCGCCGGGCCACGCTTCGTGCGTGACGTTGCCGTACTTGAGGGGCTGGCAGTCCCTGACGTGCCTGTGGCTGTGCCGAGGGCCGTGCTGCCAGGGGGGGTAGGGCTGCAGCAGAGGCTCGCTGGGGGGGCTCCTGCAACGACAACACCCGGTTGCCCCAAGGCCGCAAACGCGGGGTGACGACAGCGGCGCAGCTCGGGGTGGGCACGACCTCGCTAACACCCCGGGCCCGCTTCTCCCGCGTCCCCGGTGTGACCCACAGCGGTNCCCCCAGCGGTTCAAGGGCGGCTGTCCCGCTCATCCCCCGCTCCACCAGCCCGACCTCAGGGCACCGGGAGCCCCGGGAGCCGGGCACAGCCCCGCTCCGGGACAGGCGGTGCCCAGACACTCACCCGGCGCCACGGGCCACCTGCAGCGAACCGAGCACCGCCAGCGCGGCCGCCAGGACCG
>VWZW01005272.1:91319-103377 GCA_013397115.1 Edolisoma coerulescens | reverse complement strand
CTTCCTGCTCTGCTGCTGCCCTCCCTTGCCAAGCGAATCCCCGCAGTCGGGGCCGGGGAGTAAAGAATCACATTGCACTTTCATTTTTTTCCTAAATATTTTTTGGGGGTTGCTCCAGCCCGCTCAAGCTGTCCTTTACTGCATAAGGAAGGCTTTTGAGGCACCCCGAGGGCGCAGGGGTCGGCGCTCGGCAGGGCTGTGGGATTGGGGAAGGAGGGGTTGCAGCATCAGCACCAGGGGATGCAGGCGGCAGCCTGAAGGGCGCTGCGGCAGGGCACAACAGGGCTGCCCTGCTCCCATCCCCTCAACCGGAAAGGTGCCCGTGCACAGCATAAGTCTACGGGGAAGTTGACACTGGATCTGTGACCCCTGCCTGTGTCCCCTTTGGGATCCTTCTCAGGCCCCCATGCCAAGAAGGTCTAGATGCTGGGTTTTGTCATTTCCCACTGTGTTGAGAGACACAATTTCATGCCCCAAGCAACGGAGGTTAACCCCAGTGAAGGAGAGCTCTGAGATTATTTTTCGGGGAAAAAAAGTACTTTTGGAATTTCTGTGACAACACTGCCTAGTCATAAGAGCATCCCTGTTCAGTTCTACTCACTAGCCTAAAGCTGCTATGCTTCAGATTTTGTTAGCCTTTTCTGGAATAAATCAATGTGAAATGTGCAAGGTGTTTTGTGTAAGAAGCTTTGGAACACCTGATGCTTTTTGACAGCAATATCCTAAAGGATGGCGCTCTGTGGAGCTTTGTGTCCCCTGTAGCAGCACACATCCTGAAAGCCAGAGCAGGGCTGTCACGGTTTGATGTTTTATGGTTGCTAGAGAGTGCCAGGTTTGCGTTCAAAAGGTGAGTGAACTGCTGCTGGCTTTACAGAAGGGGTTTGTTTAGTTTAGCACAGAGGTCGTTGTCAGGGCAGTATGTGTAAACTTAACTTTTGTTGCTGCCTTTGCTGTGCAGGCTATGAATGGGAAACCTGCACTCCTGCGGTGACCATCTGCTCACCTTTAAGATGCCGCAATTATATAAAGAAAGCTCAAAGCGCTTGTGCAATTACAACTGAGAAGTGGAATGAAAACAGCAGATAACACGATGTACAGAAATAATCATCAACATTTATCTAACAAGGCTCGGTAAAATAAAGAAGCTCAGTAATTCAAAGATGGGTAGTGTCTCTGAGAAATGTGCCTCTCGTAGTTTTATTTGATTACTGAATCAAACTTCAGAGTGTTCTTGAAGATTACATAAACATCCACCGTGGTGAAGCTGGTTTTGTGTGTTCCTGTGCTGTAAGTTATGTCAGGCATTTTTTGTTGTAAATGACTCCATATAACATAGAGGAGATTAAGCAGAATGTTACAATATACAACACGCCAGCCATCTTCACCACAAAGCTTGCAAAAACATTTTCTTAAGACACATTTTGAAATGCTGACCTTTGTAGTCATTGCTTTATGGTGACCCTACAGATGTGTTTACAGCACCAAAATCTGGTCGGATCTCTCTTGATTTCCTTCTTCCCCCAGCAGAATATCTTTTTCATTTTACATGTGATCTCCATACTCTCTTAGCTGTCTTATTTGAGTGTAAGCTGTGTAAACACAACAGAAGAGATAGTGAGCCCATAAATCACAGGGCTGCTGCCCCTTTACACGGGCTGCTCCTTGTGAGGTAAAGTACTACTGGGAATGAATAAGAGTGGGAGAAGCAGGGCCAGCATGAGGCAAGACAAGAAACAAAAGGCATCTAGCCAGTACTGTTTAGCAGTAGTAGTGTCAAAGTCCAATTTCAGTGTTTTCATAACAACATTTAGCCCAAAATATGTGCTTCTTTGCTCACCTGAGGAATTGCATTCAGTGTTAAGGGAGTCTCTGTGGGTCTAAAGTGCTATAAATATTTCTGTTGTTTCCCCTTTGCCCTAAGTGTTTTTATAAAGAAGAATCCCAGCCTATGATTGACTTAGTTTTCTGAGCCAGGAAGTTATGCATGAGAATTTACTTGTTAATCCCAATTCAAAATGTCACTTAATACACCATCATCAGTTCACTTACAATATTTTCCATAGCTATAAATTCAGCATTTCTCCACAGACATTATTTTTTTCAGCTACATAAATGCTTTTTAATAGGAACAAATCCTGCAGTTGTGGATTTGTAGCAGGCAGAATGCCCACAGACTGCAGTGAGAACAGAGATTTCAGGCCGGCCCGTTAGGACTAAAGTAATTTCGGATACAGGCTATTTTTCCCCCAGAAATAACTCAAACACAAGTCAAGAATCACTTGACTCGCTCCAGCTAGTGTTAGCAGCAGCCTGAGCTGGCTGATGCCGATTCAGAATTTTTTTCACAGATGGGTTCGCTGAAAACACAGTCCCACCTACAGGCTGAAAAGATGAAATACTGTAACATCGCCTGTACTGCAAACACACCCTCACACTCAGACTTGCAAACTCTTCCCCTATTTTTCAAGAAATCTATTATCTTTTAATTTTAAGGAATCTATACTCTTTTTGAACACACCGAAAGGATTTCTAAATGCATCATGATGTATCTTATGTCTCTTTTTGTATTTTGTGACCTTACCTTCATATACTTCTGCTGTGTAAAAAATCAACACAGTTTTCAGGTGAAAACACTGCAGCATGAAAACCCAAGATGAGCCAATCTGATGCTAAAAAAAATAAATGGAAAGGGGACATATTTATTTGTTTTCCTTTTAAGTGACACCACCTTCTGCAGAGATACATGTATAAGAACCACAAGATCACAAGACTGCACACAAAACATAGGTGTACATACATACAGAGATATATATATATACGCATACATAGTAATAACACTTTGCTGCTCTTGCTATCTTAACAACTTCCACTTCACAGCAGAAAGTATAGTAAAGGCAGGCAGGTGGACGTCGTTTTTCTTTTACAAATGAAATGCTAGGATGAAAAACTGGCCTCCACTCTTTTCTTTTCCATAAATAAAAAAGGTTAAACTTCTTGTCATGAATGTTTAAGGAGGAACAATACTTCTTGTCTGCTGCCTGCCACTCCAGACAACATGCAACATGGGCAAAACACAGCTTTATACATAGCAAATACTAGTTCCATTAGTCATTAGTGTTTTACAGAACACTTGTGGTTCCACCGAAGCCTATGAAAGAACATAATGATCAGACGTTGATATCACAACCTTCCAGATAACTTTTATTGCTAAGAAGAGAGATGTTTTTGCAATTATTTTCACTTAAACAAGTATCCCTACATTTCCTCTTTTCCAAGTACATTTAATCAGAAAAGTAATACTAAGAATGCAACTATTGCATTCTTTTTAACAGTGTAACCTTATACATTACCTTGAGTCATATTGCCTCTCTGCTAAACTCACTTTCCTCTTCTGACTGGATTATGCTAGAAAATACTCACTTTGTTTAGGCAACAAATTTCTGTATTTATAGACAATATCCGGATATGGATAATGTCTGAGTATAGAACAGACTTTTGCGCTAACTAAACTAAATTAGGAGGATAAATCATCTTGGCTTGGATCCAAGTTGTTGCTGTGACTTTCACTTTTGTTTTGATTTCCATGTCTTAGACAGGTCAGCACTGGAGAGCACAGGATGATGGCCACCTTGTTCCTCATGTGCATCTGCCTCCATCAAACAACCATACCATAGTTTGAGATAAAGAGTGAGTGGTGAAAAACAAACATCATCTGTGCCTTACCAACATCATGGCATTTCTGTGCAGAGGATTTAAAAGGCTTTGGAGAGCAGAGATCATTTCTGCTTGAGATTTAGTAACTCTGCAATAGGTACCCATATTGCTTGTAAAAGAAAAGTTAGAAATATTGTCACGTGTCCCTCAAAAACAGAGTAGGCATCAGATATCCCAGACCACTTACAACCAAGGAGCTGGATTGCTGTTATGTGTCATCTCAAGACAGGGACTATTCCAAAGTCTACTTCACAAGTATTCCCATGTAAGAGGAACAGAAATCTCACAACATAAAGAAATCAGACATCTGCAGTGTCAGTTTACATAGTAACATCATCCCAGGAACTGATTGATCTTTAAGAATATTCTGAGGGAAAATGTGGATTATTTTTTAAACCAAATCGGTTCATTGATATGATCTGTGATTGTGTTGGCACAGCAGAGCAAGAGATCTGAAACAACAGCAGCAAGATGCCAGAGATGAGAGGCAGGAACTCCTTAGTGAAAATTAGTACTGAGATCTCTGTATGTCTTTTCTCTTGCATGTTAGTTAATGATTAAATTATGGGGAACACATAGAAAAAAAACATTTTTAATACTATTGACAGATCTTATTCCAATGAGCTGATATAAAAAAATATTTTAAATATTTAATTAAATTAAAATATGTGCTTCAGGAGTTCTGTAATTTCCAGTTTATTAAAGCACTAATGTGGCTAAAAAAAATGAATGTACAGACTTGGTGGAATCCACAGTTGTCATTCGTCTTCACATCACAGGAATAGGAACAAATGAGATTACTGAGTGAGGACAAAAGCTCCAGGAACAGATGAGTGGATGGAGGAAGGCAAAGAAGAGATCAAGGAGTAGGATGCCAGTAGTCAATAAAGCGCTACAGCAAAGCAAGTCAGAAAAGGAGATCTTACAATTAAAGGCAAACTGGCCATTTCACACATCCGTTAATGTAATTTAATTAGGCCAGGATGGATAAGGGTTCAAAAAATAAAGTGAACAGAGCTTCACAGCTTCACAGGAACTCAGCAGTGATCACTTCTTCAGGCTGCCAGAAGCAGAGCGGGGAGGAAATGGAGGTGTCCTCATGCTCTATGCAAAGACAGAAAGGCCTTTTTGGAAGTGTGGCTTCTATTTGCACACTGACAACAGAGACCTTTGGAAAGTGATATATTCTTTATGTGCAGTTTATCATGTATTTCTTAAGAGCCTGCTTGTTCTTTCCATTAGTTTTATATTTTGCTCTTGCTGACAGCATAAGTGCTTTTATCACACACACAGAGACAAAAAATCCACTTGAAAACATTTAACTCATTCTCCTGTATGTGCACTTGTAGACTAAGGTCAAAAGGACATAAGCATTCCTTGTATTTGTGAAAAAAAGTACTTCTTCATGTCTTTTGCTGCCAAAGCAGACAGAAAGAGCAAACATATGCAGTGGTGGAAATGCCAGCAGGAATTAGACATCTTTCGGAAGAAGTAAGCAAGAAGTTCACTTCACTTTAATGTGAAGTTTTCACATTAAAAAAACAAGGACAGAAAATATTGGGGTTTAATTCTTTTTGTCTTCAACCTTAATTGTTATACTGTTTTTCTTTTAACACAGATCTTTAACACAGACAGATCTTTTTAGGCAGATGAGTTTGGCCAATTTAATTTTCTCAAAGGCAGTTCGGAGCTAGTCCAACATAGGACAGAGAAGAGCAAGACCCCAATGTAATTTGTAGCTGAAGTGGGACTATTGCGTTATTGTGCACAACTGCCAAAATCAATTGAACTGCCATGAGTGAAAAAAAAAGCAAAAGAAAAAAAGACTTCAGGTCATGCCCATTCTGGCAGTACCTGATGTGAAAGATGGGGCTTTCTGGCTGGGTTCTGCTGCCAGACTTTACTGCCCTTCCAGATATGTCAGGACAACTGTGTGTGTAATTGCTATTTACCCTCATTCTGTCAGCCTGATTTGAGAGTAAAAGGTGTTTCTGCTAAACTAGGTCATTAAAACTGGGCTAGGGAGTGGATCCACATGAAGAAATGCCAAGAGGCTGGAGGGGGTGATAATCTCTGGTGGAGAAAACAGGTCCAGGTGAGCTGCAATAACAAATTTCTTATCCCAAGGCAGCTGCACCCGATATGGCATATTGGGCTTAGGTGATCTAGATGATAAAACACATAAATGTATGTAGAAAACATGTAAATTTTACTCTATTTCCTTCTCTTGTGGTTAACCCTTGGTGTCAACATCGAACAGTGCCATTGTTTAAAGGGGTGATTTACCTTATGATGTGAAAGGAGAGCTTTATGTAGCACCACAGACTGTGTATGATGAATGATGCAGTGCTTTCCATGAAAGGGAGAATCACAAGAAGATAGAGCCAGAATCATGACAAACTAATGGGGAGACATCAGGGAGACAAGAGAGAAAGGAGAAGCGCAGCTAGTTGTGATAATAACCAATTTATTGAAACAAAAATCTCTGTATTAATATAGGCTGTATTAATTACTGATCACTTCCATGATTAAATAAAACTGTGTAAAACTAGAAGGATATTTCAAGCTGGTTCTACCCTGATTTTACCCTGTGTTTGGTTCTTGCCCAAAAAGTCATCAGCTGTTAACGAGGGAAGAGTACATGTTAAAAATCTATGACCAACAAACTGGAGAGGTCGTTTGAAGTAAAAGAAACAATTTGCTACTGGCCAGTGCTTTTCCCTTCAGGGAAGTGTACAGAAAAGCACACAGTACAGAATGGAGCTGCTCATCCTAACAAGCCACCAACTGAAGGTGAGTGAGTGATACGATGCTGTTGTATCAGCTGAAGTGCTCTGAGTCAGGTCTGAGCAATAGTCCTCTCTGCTCTGCAGGAATACTCTGCTTGTTTGAAGCATCATTGTTCTGAGAAAATCACAGACTGGAGAGTTCAGAAGGGAAGAACCAGTGTCTGGAAGTATGCTCCCTGAGATAGATTAAAATATTAAGTTTGCTTAGTCTACGAAAGAAAAGACTGAAAAGACATGTTGTGGTCCTTCCATATGGAGCAAATGTTTCAAAGATAGTGATGAGTTGGTTTTTCTATTCCATGCTACTGCCAAGACATCCCATCCCATCCCATTCTTCTAGGTAAACTGTGAATAAATTAGACTTTGTCCCCTTGGAGTATCTTTTGCCTCTGATCAGCACCTAACGATGGATTCCCTGAGGAGTCCACCTTGTGGCAGCTACGGCTAACTAAGGAGTTTTCTGTCCTCTCTCCCTGTAGTTATAAAACCTTGAAATAATTTACCAGTTTAGTATTATTTTTAGTAATATTCCAAACACTTCCAAGTGAAAAGGACAGAAAGAAAAAAGCTTTTATATAACTTGTCACAAGAGGTTTGACAAAATTCACAGTTATGATGTACCTCTTTTCATCAGCTTTCATGTGTTCCTTTATTTGAAGCAATGATACTGGATTGTGTCCATGAAACATCACTAAAAAGGGATGTTAATGAGAACATCACCAGAACATTTGAGTCATAGCTAAAAAGAGAAACCAAGAACAGACTTCCCTAATAAAATAAGTTTCACTGGAAACGTGTGAAATTAGGTCATTACTGCAATGAAAAATATGGTCAAAGAGAACAAAATCCTAGAATGCAATATCTGACTTCCCTGTGTTGTCTGCAATTTCCTCCCAAAATTGTCAGATGGAGCATTAGCAGGAGAAACTAATGCAAGCATTTTTATCCCTTGGTATCTGAAGATAGTTGCCAGTGCTACGGAGTATGAGGGAGATTGCATGGAATAAGAAATTGAATCTGGAAAATCAAAGGTTATGGACTGTACCAAGGAAATTACTAGAAAATGCATTTCTTGCTTGTAATTGGATTATGTAGAAAATTCCTCCATGTGCCATGTCATGCCATGGCAGGAAGTACTTGGCCCATGAAGATGATGGAGGAACACTTCAATCTCAGTAATATTATAGAAACAGAAAATGCTATTCTGAGGGAAAAAATACCAGTGATACCTGTAAGAAAAAAAGGGAATTCCATTATTACAAACATATCTGACAAAACACACATTCTCAGACTTTGAATTCTGAAATAAACACTAAAATGAAACATAATCTTTTTTTGTTAGGAAAAAAAGGTTAATAAAAATGTAGTTTGTATTCTGGAAAATTCCACATATGAGCAAAGAAGTTTTATATAGTGCACTAACTTGGTGATGCTCAATTAAGGTAAACGCTAATTGGTTATTTATTTAATTTGGATACAAAAGCCAAGGATGTGTCCAAGATCCAGAAGTTTGGCAAAAATGTATCACTGTGATTTTTAACACTGTGCTTAAGGACAGTCACGGACATGTGATTTTAATTTTTTTCTTAGTTTATCACCCCTCCTCCTCAGTATACAAAATAGCTAACATTTTATTTTCCTTGTAAAATGACTGGTGCCTTACTGTTTGATCTTAACCTATGAACAGGAAATGGAAGGCAGGAGCTCTGGATCCACATCTCACAGCCCAGTCACAAGACTGAGAGTGGAGACCAGAGTGGGAGCCACAGCTGCAGATAGCACATCTTTTTCTGAGACCAATATCCAAAATAAAAGTTTTAAATAAAAACAGCAATAGTTTTAAGTGCAAATCTTACTGGAAAATAGAACCACAGAATAGGAGGAATCTGCTGTTATACTGTGAAGCAGAGGCAGTTCATCCCAAAGGTAGGAGTTTTGGAAAAGTATCTTAACCCTAGATACACCAATTAATAACGGATTAATAATGTGCCCCCCCAAATGACATGTCTGAGCTCTACAAAAAGAACACAGGAAAGAGCTGAGTTTATTTGAATGCACACACACCTACTACTTTTGATGATGTGAAACAAAATATTGTTGGCTTAGCTGTATGTATGCTAAAACATTTTAAACAAGTGAACTAGGGGCAAAACTGAGATGCAGGGGAAATGAGACATCAGTTATAGTTGGTATGTTTGTTATGAAGAAGCAGAAAGCCACACCTTGTTTTTATTGAACGGAGAAAAAGTGGGGGGCGGTGGGGGAGGGGAAGGGAAGGGAAAATCACCCAGCATCTCCCTTCTTATAAAGCCCCAAGGATTCTTAGTAAAAAATCTGATGCTCATCTGATGTCAAGGAGTGAACCCTGGTTTAAAGTTTCACCTGCAATCTGTAACCTCTGATCTCAGCACCTGTAACTATAAGTAATGAAACTGGTTGCCTCCTACATTTGACCAAATACACCTCATCGTGTTTTACTCAAAAAACCTGCCTGGCCACAGAGAACAAACTGACCCTGAGTAATTTGAATGTGTCATCTGCACTGCTGCAGGTATGAAGGGGGTAAGAGGGGCAAGTGGAGAGGACCCGCATTCCGGGGAACACAGGTGGGATGAGGCTGTCTCTGTAAAGTGTGCTTTCAGTCTACAAAAGGTCTGGGGTTTCTGCTGTTAGTGAGGATTTTCTCCCTAGCATGCATGAGCATGTATCTCTCCTGGAAAAAGCAGAAACAAGCCTGGCACTTGGGCGAACCTCTTGGTGCATGAAGATGACCAGACTACATATGATAGTGGCTGTACACAAAGCTGTCATGGATATAGAAACAAACCCAAACTGTCTCCTTCCTTTGTGTGACATACCAGTTATTTTTCTTGTCCTCCTAAAAAGATAAGTATTTCAATAATAAGGCACCAAAAGCTGAAATAATATCAAATATCAAGGCTTAGATTTAGTTTTCCCAGCATGTTCCAGTTTGAATCAGGACTTCAGTCACTTTCACAATATTTATATTTAATGTCAAATTTATTTTTTTATTTACCTTCACACATTTTTCAATTTCTCAATATACATTTCTAACATAGTTATACTGGACTTCTAAGAAGTCTACTGCTTTGTTGCATTAGCCCAAGTGAAATTAATACAACAGAAAACTGCAGAAAAATATTTCAATTCTCAAACCTGAGATTCTCATATTTGTATGATTTTTTTAATTTTGAGATGATAACTGTTAGCTTGAAGTGAGCTTATGGAAATCCACTAGACGTGGAATTCACATGAGGTATTTTGAACCTTCAATGCAAATGGGTGGCGTTCATACAATTTGATTTTCAAATTAATGCAGAGTTTGTGAAATCAGTAAATATTCTACAGTGAAAAGAGTTGATTTAATGTACACAAATATAAACAAACCCAGACATTTTAGAGAAAGCCTAGTGCTGTATTACAAGTCAGATGGTTTCCCTAGAGCAGATGGTGCAAGTAAATGGCATAAATGTGTTACATTCATTGCTCTAAATTTTTATTTGCATTTTGATTTGATTTTGATTTTTAGTTTTCCTAAATGAAATACAAGCCAAGTAACACTGCAATTCCAGTAGAAGTTTCTGACCACATTTTTCCCAACAAACTTCACATGAACCAGAAACATCTATTCATTGCTGATAATCATTAAAGCACATTGAAATCAATTTACACTATTAGAGCATGGTTGAATTTAGTCGCACATCATTAATTACACTGCTTAAGAGTGAAGTCAGTAAAACAGTCATTTAATTTTGTGCTTTCTGCCATAAATTCTATTTCCTAAAGCCGAGAGCTGTGAGCCGAATTTGTGAATCCCATCAGATAACCATGTTTCACTGCTGCCATCTTCTGGCACAAGGGACAGTTTCCCAATTGCTTTTGAAATACTAGTTTTTTCTCTTGAACATCATCACTTTCCTTTTTTTTTCATTTCGGTCTTACATAATTTATCTGTAAGTTTTGCAGTGTTCTGTCTATTAGCCACTTGTAATTTGTCCACCTGAAAAAGGTATTAGGAGATACTGCAAATATAAAAATTTATAAAATATCCTTTGTTAATAAACATTGTATTGCTACAAAAGATCACACATATATTATTAAATGTAGCTGTTTAGTAAATGTTTTTGCCAATATTTATGCTGCTCATACATTACTTTCAGACAACAAATGAACTATCCAGGTCTAGGCCTGATTCTGTCTTTAGGTTCCTATTTACTACACCTTTCCATTTTCATATTTTAACAAATAGATTAAAATATTTGCATTTTTTTAAGCTCCTACATTTGTGGTCAAATAGCCTAGTGACATTCTCTCAACCATCCTTCACCACTACATAACCAGTATTTGAAAGCTATAAAAAACTTCCTTTCTTTTCCTGACCCTTTGGCTCATAGCACTTAAGTCCATGGAGCCTGAAGTGCCCCAATATCCATCTGAGCACATTTTAGGAACTCTAAACCCCCCGATCAGATGAAGAGAAGGCAGCTGCTGCAGGAGGTAGAAGTAGTGTTGGGTGCTCTGCAGGCAGCAGAGGTCCAAGGCAAGACCTGAACTGTGATTTACTCTCTTCAAAGTAAGGATGCTATGCCAGGATTTCTTGAAAAAATGAAATCTGGTAATGAACATCATGCTTAAACTAAACTACTGGGTGAGTTCACTGGTATATTAGTATGCCTAAGGTTACCAAACACCCCTTGGCCTTGGGACTGGCCACTCTGGGAGTCCACAGCCACCATGCGATTGTGCTGCAAGATAATAACCTTCCTAAACAGAAACATTATTATTAGCTGAGAACAACAGCAGGGAGAGGGGGGAAAGAAGGTTACAGAGCAAAAGCCATGCCTGCATATCACATCCTTTCCTTAGAGGTGTCTGTAGCTTTTGAGCCACTGAGCTGAGGCTTCCCTTTGGGACAGCTGCAGGCGCTCCTGCAGTTCAGATCTGACACAACCACCTCAGAATCTCTTCTACATTATCTTTTTTCCCCTCCCCTGAGAAATCAGACATTGATCAATCCTATTTTTTAATTTGTTTTAATTTTAGTCTCTTTTGCAAAGAGTACTCCCATTCACTAATCCATCTCTTACTGAACGTCTGGGGTAATAGCAGCCAGGTATCCCTGGGTGCTGGAGTCAGTCCAGAGAAGGGCAACGGAGCTGGGGAAGGGTCTGCAGCACGGGTCTGAGGAGGAGAGCTGAGGGANTAGGAGGAATTTCTCCACAGAAAGGGTAATTAGACACTGGAATGGGCTGCCCAGGGGGGTGGTGGAGTCACCGTCCCCGGAGGTGTTCAAGCAAAGCCTGGACATGGCACTTAGCGCCGTGGTCTACTTGATAAGGTGGCGTTCGGTCACAAGTCGGACTCGCTGATCTCGGGAATCATTTCCAACTTAATTGATTCTGCGATTCTTCCGGCGACAGTGAGCGGAGCGCGGTTGTGCGAGCGCCGGGCCCCACTCGCCGCACTTAGGAGCGCGGCCAGAGCCTGGGGGCCCCGCTCCGCTCCCTTGTCCCCGCGGGGGCCGGGCCAGGCCG
>VWZW01005272.1:75676-91022 GCA_013397115.1 Edolisoma coerulescens | reverse complement strand
ATGTCGGGTCTTTTCCGCGGTGCGCTGGGGCAGGGGGGAGTTAAAGCGCCTTAGGTGGGAGCGGCTGCCGGGACATGGCTAAACAGTGCTCGCCCTCCGCAGGTGGACGCTGGGCAAGAGAAGAAAGCAGACTCCGGGAAGAAGAAGATGAAGGAAGGGGCTGGCGATGGAGGGCGGTCGGAGGTGAGCAGCCCCTCGGCCGCGGGGGGTGGGAGGATGCGGAGTCCTCGTTGCTGCTTTGTGCGCCGCTGGCTTTGCTACAGTTTGTCCTTCTGAAGTATTCCCACAGTTTGCCAAGAAGTGCCACTGCTCTTTTTTTACACTAAATATTTGGTGTAATAGGAGAACAGCTCAGGTTCCCATAGCTGGGCTAGGTGATGCTTTTCCCTGTGCCCCTTTGCAGACGGAGGCAGGCAGCAGATCTCCGAGGTGAAGAAAGCCTGCGTGAGGTGCTCTTGCCTTTTTCGTCTTCGTGGTGGCCCCTCGTGGCCCTCTGACTCCACGGAGGGCCAGCTGGTAGTCAGCAGCGGTCCTGAGCCAAGTGCGCGGCTGTGCAGCGTTGGCTGTGCCCAGGCGGATGGTCCTGACGTCATTACACGTGTTTAAACTAGAGTCAGTTCCTGTCTGGGTGGCTCAATTTTTCGACCTAATAAGAAAAACCTGGTTTTGCATTGAACTTCTGCAGTCTTTCCTAGTTGATTTTTGTCCTTGTGTAGTTTATTAAACAGGTGTTTCATGCTGTAGTTGTTTGGTAATATATGTGGTTTATTGAACAGGTGTACAGTGGCACAGATTTCATTAAGCAGAAGCCTTATGGTGTTATGACATAATTAATACTACATAACCCAAAATAATGGTGATTCTTTGTTAGTTATAGCACCTATAGATATCGTCACATAGCTGCTTATGAAAAGTGTATCTGTAGTGTTGGCATTCTTGACATGGTATGCTATCAGATTAATAATCTATTAATTATTTTCCTTTGTCTTTATCACATACAGCTGAATCCCTGGCCTGCATTTATCAATGAACGTTTAGAGATGTACAATAAACTTAAGGCTGAACATGATGCACTCCTCGCAGAAAGAGCTGCAAATGACAGTAAACCCATCAAAGTAACGTTGCCTGATGGCAAACAGGTTGATGCTGAATCCTGGAAGACTACTCCTTACCAGATTGCTTGTGGAATTAGGTATCTTTCTATTCTGTGATACTACACAGTCATTTTCAGACGGTGGATTTAAGGAGATGAGTAATGTATCATTTCTTTGTCATTTATCTCAGGTCTTCTCAAAGCATCTTGTATACAATAAACTGAAGGTAACTAGTAGGGTTTTAGTTTTGGAGTGCAATTTTCTTTTGCCTTATAAAGATAAAAGTTTCCAAAAATTAAATAAGAATAAAACTGTGATCTTTTAGACACATCCTAATAGCACATTTTTCCATGCAAGTACTGCTGTTGGATTAAGAACTGATTTGCTAATAAATTTTTAGATGGAATGTTAGTACTGCAAACCTGTTTGCGTTGACCTGAGGAAGATGACTGCTGGGTGATGTTTCAATAGATTACAGAGAAAGTTAACAGTATGAGTATTCTTCACTTTTATTTGCATGGGAGATAGGTATTAAAAAGAGCATTGCACATCTCCAGGTTACTCATACCTGCTGTGGAGTATTTTTGAGTGATACACAGTGAACACCCTGACATTTAAATTGCAAAGATTGGGTGATTCCTAAAGGTGACGTGCCTCCTTTTTTTTTTGGTTTTGTCTCCATAATAAGGTACCATGTCATTGAAACCTTCTTTGCTTTTGTGATTTGGGACCAAGGAAAGGGTATTTTGCCTAGTGGATACAAACAGTAAAGCTACTATGTCAAAAATGGTATTTGATAACTTTTAAGAGAGAAGTTCTGTCTTACACTGCAGTAGGATTGTGAAGTCAGGTTTGTACTTTGAGGTTTCTGCCTTTTAAGTCAAATATGTATGACAGTTAAGAATATAGCCCAGTTTTCTTCCCATATCACTAAAATATAAGTAGAATTTTTCATGAGTGTTCAGGACTGGCTAAACTGCTCATTTATATGGAATTTATTTATGGCCTTATATCCACTCTGAACACTCCTGAATTCTTACTCAAACTGGAGGGCAAAGTTGGGGAACTTCTGCTTGCTGATTTCAAAATACAATATACTTACTTATAATTGTATTTCTGTATTTGTTCTGTAGTCAGGGATTAGCTGACAACACGGTTATTGCGAAAGTGAACAAGATGGTTTGGGATCTAGACCGTCCTTTGGAGGAGGATTGTTCCTTGGAGCTGCTTAAGTTTGAAGATGAAGAGGCTCAAGCAGTGAGTATCTTTTACCAAAACGTTTTTCCTTTCAGGTTTGCATTTAACTCAGCCTCTTGCAGTTATTTGAATATTTTCTGTGTTGAGAAGATGAAGAGAGCTGGTTTGTGGTTTAGGTACATCTGCACTTCCTCATAGTTCCTTACCAGAGGGGTTGTGGTACTACAGATAATGTACATTTTGCTGTGTACTTGTAGCCAGGTCTGCTTGCAGTTGCTGTAGTTTTTGTTAAAACTTTGTGTTTTCATGTTAAGGTCAAGTAGGTCTTTTGACCTTAACATGGTCAAAAGTTACTGATACCTGATACCTTCAGTACTGGTTTTGGGAACAAAACTGGTTACAAAAGTACTTTCTGTGTGGAATCATGAAAGTATTGAGTAGACTGCTCTTTTTCTTTGTGTATGCAATTTGTGTATGCAGAAGTAGCTACTTTTTTATTTTGGCTACTCAATCAGATAAATGGACAGCCAGTAAACTTGTGAATACTGTCTTTAGAAAAAAATCAGTTGGTACAAGAAGCTGTCAGTCAAACTCATCACAGAAGTCTTGCATTTAAACCTAGGGTTTTCATGTTGGCTAAATGACAGTTCCCAATTTTTGATTTCAATCTGTTCTAACCAAGACAGACTAAGTCTAAAAGAGATTTGGTTTTTGTCAAAACCTCGGGTGTTCTACAAGATGAAGCGTGCAGGATTTCCTGTGCTTAAGATCTCTGGATTAGAACCACAGCCTTATTTTGAAATCACATCTTTTGGTCTTTATGCAGATCTGGTTGATTAAAGTTCATAGAAAAAAAAGTTCCTGGATTAGTTTCCTGACAATAATTGCATAAATCAGCAACAGTTGAAAGTATGAATTGTTTGCTACCAGAATGTAAACAGTTTTCCAGTGGAAGTGCTGCTTTTTGGAAACACTGGTTCTGGGGATGAGAGTGCTGCTGTACAGTCACTCCTGTTCTGCACACTGCTCTGATGTGGGATTCTGCATCAAGTGTCCTTAAAAGCCAGCGTTTCAGAAAAGGTTTTAAATTAAACAGTTGGAAATGCATTGTGTGTATTCAGACTGATCCCTTCTTTTTTTACTTCTGTCAGGTCTACTGGCACTCAAGTGCTCACATAATGGGTGAAGCTATGGAACGAATCTATGGTGGCTGTTTGTGCTATGGCCCACCAATAGAGAATGGATTTTATTATGACATGTTTCTTGAGGAAGGGTAGGTTTTGTATTTTTCTTTTTTTAGGAGCTGGGGGTGGCAGTCACAGCAAAATCTCTGCTGTGTACTTGTTCCTAGAACTAAGTCATATGTACTGCTGCAGATGGCTTTGTTTTTTGCAGGGCGTCCCAACTGCAACTTAGTGCAGTGCACCTGGGTCACAAATGGCAAATGAAAGCAAAAATTAGTCACTTCTCTGTGTGTTTATTTTAGGGGTGTATCAAGTAATGACTTCTCTGCTTTGGAAACATTATGCAAAAAGATAATGAAGGAAAAACAAGCCTTTGAAAGACTGGAAGTTAAGAAGGAAACACTGCTTGAAATGTTTAAGGTAGGCTGTTTTAGAAGGTTGTTTCTAGCCTCATGCAATTAGTCTTGTAAATATTTGTAATTTCAGTGCATGTTTTATTGGTGGTAGAAGAAAGTTTATCAGATTAACTTTTTAGTGTGATGTGTTCTTAGAAGCTCATTTGTGGTATTTACCAAAAAAAAAATAAAAGGGAGTAGTTCTTAGGTTCTTGGAGATATGCATTCTGATTTTCTAAAACTGTGAGAATTCTCATTCTTCCCCAGGGTGACCTAACTAAATTCTGTGAAGCCACATTCTTTATTTACTTCCCAGAAATGTAAATTTGCAATATATTACATGTGCAGTTATGTTCTATTATCTTGTTTGTGGTGATAATGTAACTGCATATGTTGCTTCTGCATTCAGAAAGCTTCATAAAACATTTTTTAGAATGAGGACTTCTAAAAAAGTCCAAGCAACACTAAAAGCTGACCCTTCCTCTCAAGTATCTAGCTGCAAATAATTTTTTGGCATTCCTGAGGTAGGCTTTAATGAGTTTTCACTGTTAGGACATCAGGAGAATCATAATATCATTCAGGTTGGAAGGTGCCTCTGCAGGTCTCCAGTCCAGTCTGGTGCACAGGACATGGGTTCAGCACTGAAGTCAGACCAAGTTTCTTGGGGCTTGTCCCATTGGGCCTTCAAAACCTCCAAGGACAGACTGCACAGCCTGCTCTCTGGGCGGCTTGCTCCACTACTGGTCTGTCCTCCTGTCTGTCTCTTTTACAGGCCTGTTTTGATGCAACATAGCGTCAGGTTCGCAAATAATTTAAAGTGTTGGCCACTTTTCATTCTTGACAAGAAATTAACAAGTATGTGTGCTGCTTTTCTTCTCAGTATAATAAATTCAAGTGTCGCATCCTGAATGAGAAGGTCACTACCCCAACTACTACAGTATACAGGTAATTATGCATGGATCATAATATTCCTGGATTTATGGTTCTAGGATTAGATGTACCAAATAAATGCTTTCCTTTTCTTAGGTGTGGTCCCCTGATAGATTTATGCAGAGGGCCTCATGTCAGACATACTGGCAAGATAAAGACCATAAAAATTCATAAGGTAAGTGCTGGAACTGCCTTAGACAAATGTTTTCACTGCAACACTTCAAATGTGTTGCTGTCTTTGGGCTTTGCCAGGAATGTACTGTGAAGTGGGTAACCTGGCCAAAAACTCAGTGTTACAAATTGTGAAAGGGTTGTGTGCTAGAATGATATTCACGTGGTGTGAAGCCCAGTTAGGTGTCCAGGGCCTGCACTTCCAGCACAGGAGTGTGAGTTTGGCTTAAGGTTTGGCTGAACTGTATCAATTAAGAGTTCATAGTTTTTGCTCAGCTGATGATTGGAATAGGTTGGAATAGAATAGCTACAAAGCAGATAGGCTTTTAAAAAAGACAAGAGCCTGACACCATTTCTACTTACTGTATTAACCTTTAAGGATTTTTCTAATCAGTGCACATAAAAATTCTTCTTATGCCTTAGTTGTTCCACATTAATGATTTATTAATAATTGCATGCCTTTCCATAGCAGGCAGTGGTAGTAAAATGGGGAGGCTTCTCCCTTTCTTCAATATTTCATTTCTTTTTTGCATGCAGAATTCTTCTACCTATTGGGAAGGCAAGGCCGATATGGAATCCCTCCAGCGGATCTACGGAATTTCATTCCCAGATGCAAAAATGCTGAAGGAGTGGGAGAAATTCCAGGAGGAGGCTAAAAGCAGAGATCACAGAAAAATTGGGCGGGTGAGACAGCTTTACCAGTAATGTATTTCAAAAGCACTGTGAGGATATACATCTTGAAGACAGCCTGTGCTTGCTGCCACAACCAAGGCGTGGCACAATTTTATTTTTGGTTGAGTTGTGAAGTCACCTACTTTTCTCTCGAGCATCAAAGTCCTAAAATAAATAACTTTTTTATGTTTTAAACACAATGACATCCTTATTCCACACATCGATCAGAATAGAATATAAACACTTCAGTCTGCAACCCATGAATGCTCCAGTCTGCAGGCAATGCTCATTCCTACAGAGTTTGCTGCAGCCTGTTCATGCAGTTCTTTTCTTCTGCATGATTTCAGAATCTGCAACATACAGCTGTGTTTTTCTGTTGGCTGGTTTTTGGGTTTGTTTTTTTAGATGGAAACCCCTGTCAGATAACTGGTAGTTCTGAACAGGGTTGAAATGTCTGCTGCTTGTACGTCATGACAAAATACTGAAGAATTCCCCATATGCAGACATCAGGTGTGTGCACAGTNCCGCGCCCGCCCCTTCCCGGGCGGCTCCGCGCGGCCATGGCGGGCGCTGACAGCCAGGTGGGCCTCGAGCGGCGCGGCCCCTTCGCCCCGCGCCACGGCTCGGCAGCGAGAACAGCCCTGTCAGGAAGCCGGGGGAGGGCGGCAGAGNGGCTGGTTTTTGGGTTTGTTTTTTTAGATGGAAACCCCTGTCAGATAACTGGTAGTTCTGAACAGGGTTGAAATGTCTGCTGCTTGTACGTCATGACAAAATACTGAAGAATTCCCCATATGCAGACATCAGGTGTGTGCACAGTTTGTAACAACGTTAACCAGCTATAGTTCACACATTCAGTTCAGGTGCACATAATTAGAGAGCTGCAGAAGCAGAACTAAACATTTATTTGTCAGTGTGTCAGAGGGAGCTGTGGGGGGACAGTTGGGAGTTAAGTGTGAAGTTTTCGAGCATCAGTAATAAGTGAAACAGCAATCTGAACAATTTCCTTCCCCTGTAGCTGCTGACAGCCGTAAAAATACTAGTCAAAATGCATCTGATGTATTGGATATTGCTTTTTTCCCATGTTTTTCTTTTTGAAACTCTTGATTAGTGATGCCCAGTCAGTAGCAATTCATTTGTGAATGTTAAGTCAGAAAAGTAGGGTGCAAATACTAAGTTTTTCAAATATTATTTTCCTGCAGGACCAAGAACTGTTTTTCTTCCATGAGCTCAGCCCTGGTAGCTGTTTTTTCTTGCCGAAAGGAGCTTACATTTATAACACGTTAATTGAGTTCATACGGGTAAGTAATATCTTTTGGAAATCTTGTAGAAGAAATTGCATAATCTTAAAAAAATACATAACAGCATGCTACATTTAACAGTATTAATAGCCCTTCATTTCAAGTTATCTTTTAGTTGTGTAAGCCATGGAACGAAAGAAATCTGGTTTCTTTGAATTGGTCTGGTCCCAGTCTCTGCAAAGTTATGTTTTATCAGTAGTTTATACCTGCAGTTAAAGCTGTGATAAAGATGCTTTGTAATAGGAATTATTTGACATCTAATAGTAGAGCTAAGGTCACACTACTGCTGTTCCATTGATGCATATTGATTTGTTTTAATAAACTTACTTAATTTGGACTTGTAGACCTATTTGTTTTGAAAGTATATATAGGAAAAAAAATTTCTCATCTTCTTGCTGTAATGTTTAAAGTCTGTTATTATTGTATATTTGGGCTGCCATGTAATATATCAAGGGTCATTGAATAATTAGAGACTGCTGCATTGCTTGCAGGGAGGAAACTTGTTCTTCTTGCTTACTACAGAGAAACTGGAGGAAGGGTGGTGGAGGGAATGTATCCTAGCATGCCCAGCTTGAAGTTTTGTCTTCCTTGCCCCCTTCCCTTCCTAAGTCATGTGACTTCTGTACGGCAGCATTTTTTTGTTTTTATGGCTGCAGATTGAAGTCTGTGATTACCTTTGCTTTCTTTATTGCTGATTTTATGTACTGTGTCTGTTCTAGAGTGAGTATCGAAAATGTGGATTCCAGGAGGTTGTCACTCCAAATGTTTTCAACAGCAAACTGTGGATGACTTCAGGGCACTGGCAGCATTACAGTGACAACATGTTTTCCTTTGAAGTGGAGAAAGAAATCTTTGCTCTCAAGCCTATGAATTGTCCAGGACACTGGTAAATACATAGCAAATTCAGTTTACCAGAGATTGTGCTGATTGAAAAAAAAAAACCTGAACCGAACCCACTCTGCTTCCTTTGCCTGTGTAATTGTAAAGATGGCTACCTTCAGTTATTCATTCTCTCAGGAATGATGTAATTATATGTCTTGCTGTCTGCATGCTCTCTTCACTTGAGACACTGAGAAATGTCATGTCATTTTACCATCATTAGAGTGACCCCATTATTACTGGGGCATTGTCAATTTTGTGGTAGTTCAGCCATTCAGCTTTTAATGCTCAGTTTTAGGAGCTGTTTTTCTCCTCTCTGTGAGGAGGGAAAAGCCTACCAGCTATAAAAGGAGATTGTTTTCCTGACAAAACTAGGTAAGACTGATGGCTCTATCCAGATTACACCAATGGTCTTACGGGCATGTGCTTCATCAGTGGCTGCTTCTCCCTGGCTATTCTTTGCAGAATTTTGGTTCTCAACGAGCTTCAAGTAATAAACTTTTCCTTCAGCCTTATGTTTGACCATCGCCCGAGGTCGTGGCGCGAGCTGCCGTTGCGGTTGGCGGATTTTGGTGTCCTGCATCGCAACGAGCTGTCGGGAGCTCTCACAGGACTCACCCGAGTGCGCCGGTTCCAGCAGGACGATGCTCACATCTTCTGTGCTATGGAGCAGGTAGGGGCTGCTGCTAAATGAAACTGGGTATTAAAAACAGGTAAACTGAAATTTCCATATTTGAGACATTATTTCTATTATCATCAAGATTGAAGAGGAGATAAAGAGCTGTCTGGAATTCTTGCGTACCGTGTATGATGTCTTTGGATTTTCATTTAAACTGAATCTCTCCACTCGTCCTGAAAAGTACCTGGGAGATATTGAAGTGTGGAATCGAGCTGAAAAGGTAAAATGGTAATTTTATTAACTTTTCAATGAATGTAAGGCTGCATCTTCTCTAAGAACGTACTGCCTTCTGGGAGGCACAGTGAAGCTGGGCTGGGCATGAGCAATACAACTTCGATAACTGCCTTCAGTTCAGTCTGGCTGCTATAAATAGTTTGCTCTCCGTATAGAGGCAGTCTCCATGTCAGAATCAAAATAACTCTTTCTCCTTGTCTTTTTTGATAATTAGAAAGGAGGAAGGGAATCAATTCTGGCAGCCCCTGTAATAAGACTTAAAGCCATCTCCCAGAAGTGAGGCTGAAGGGGATGGGGTTGGCCCCTGCAGGTGCAGTGCTGGGGAGAAGATAGGGCAGGAATAGACTTTTGGTGTACCAGGGCAGATTTCATCTCAACATTAACTAGAAACCTTGAATCTAGTAAAAAAAGTTCTTGCATCTTAGCTAATGCTTGTTTGGCCTCTTCCAAAATGAGTGCATTAATTTTGTGTGTTTAAATTTGGACAAAATCAATTTATTTTTTTTAGCTGGTGCTCTTCCAAAACTTCCCTTTTTCAGAAAATAAATGTGTTTCAGCAGTAACTGACAAGTAGTGAGAATTTCCTGATGTCACCTATTTGTAGTAGCAGTCTGACCTGATACTGTAACATGGAAAGAAACACTGAGTCTCTGTGTCCTCTATCTCCAGCAACTCGAAAACAGCCTCAATGCCTTTGGTGAGAAGTGGGAGTTAAATCCTGGTGATGGAGCTTTCTATGGACCTAAGGTTAGTGTGTTGCTAACCCCTAGCTGGATTTGTCTTTTAATTCTGTTTGGATAAGGTAAAAGGCTGGGATGAGGAAGAAGGGATTGTTTTGTTATCCCATTTTAAGATGCTGTCTGACTGAAATTTTCTGTTTTTCCAGGTACGTAAACTCTTAACATACTTGAGAGAGAAATAATCCTCTGTGATCCTGGTTTTCACATAGGTTTAACTGCTTTAACACTCATTCAATTAGTTAAACATGAAAAAACTATTCATCTGCTGCTTAAACAGCTGACTGGTTTAGTGGGTGGCATAAACACAAGGTGGCACTGTAAGATCTGTTTTAGCGGAGCAACTTCTGCGTTAGAAATAATCTTTTCAGCAGTAAGTGAATCCTAAGTCAAGAGAAAATCAAAAGTAAACTTAATGGTTAAACAAATTTTTATTCCTTTAACTGCACAGTTTTGAAGCTGCATTGAGTTACTGGGGCGTTTTGGTAGTTTAGAAATCCCCATGCGTTGATCATGTGAAGTTGTTGGGTTTCTTAAGAACAGTCTCCTCGGTCTGGACAGATTAAGTAGGGCTTTTTAGAAATTTCATTATTATCTTCGCACATAACGACACAGAGCATTATGAAATTGCTTTTAAATCTTTCCTTAATGTGCTTACACCATATCTATGTTTGTGTTCTCATCTAGTAAGCTGGCTTTGATTTCTCTATTTGTATGCTAATTGAATCAGTTTCTGTTTATGTCTTGTACGTAAAATGTGTTACGGCAGCTAAGATTTAGTAATTTCCTAATTTGATTGAAAGAAGACAAATATACAGGAACCTTTGTTAACATTAATTAACTTGCTCCTCATACAGTCTGGATTTGAAATTAAATTAGGTTGTAAAAATTTATTTTGATTAGAAGCTCTTTGGTGACTAGCTGAATTCTGATAAACTGAATTCTGATAAACTGAATTCTAGATGCAAAATTGAAAGACACTTAGATCTTGAGTTGTTAAAACACTGATCTGTTTGTTTAATACATGAATTAAAGTAAGGCATACAGCCTCAATGTACAGCCTGGTATATACTGGTAAAATGATGAGTAAGTGAACAATGTGATAAATAAGTAAGGTCAGGACACTATAAGTCTGCTGTTTTCTGTAAGTTTTCTCTGTCTTAAGTTGTATCATAAGTGTACTCAGGATTTAAGTGTTAGATGCAAAAGAAAGGACAGGCTTGAGTCATAGGTCAGAACAAGAGTTACTGATTATTATGAGTTCCTGCAGGTAAGTGGACTGTTTAACAGATTATTGTCTTGTGCTCATGCTCTGAATTTGTAACATAAGGTTCAAATACTCTATAATAAAGAAGTGTAGGTTTGCCAGTTTGAGGCTGAAGAAATCTCATTTTTGGGAGGCATGTTCAGTTCTGCATTTATGTTCTGCCGTATTCACTCAGTGAAAAGGCCCATGAAAGTCCCAGACTGAAACTCACAAATTACAGTCTGAGACATTAAATGTAGTTCCCCACGATATATTATCTCTCTAGTTACTCACCCTGTTTTAGCTCTAACAGTTTTTACATCAGAACCTGCAAATCACTTAAAGCCTAATGAAGGCTGAAGTACAACTATGCTGTTTAAGAGTACATATAGTTCTCTGCATTTCATCTGAGTGAAACCTTCCATCTTAAAACAGTGAATTTGCTTTCAGAAGGGAATGCTTGTCTCTTAACTGTAGTAAAAGTTCATGTCTTTTTGTTTTTCAGATCGACATTCAGATTAAGGATGCCATTGGCCGCTACCACCAATGTGCTACGATTCAGCTTGACTTCCAGTTGCCAGTCAGATTTAACCTCACCTTTGTCAGGTAAGCACAAAGGCTGGTGGTTTTAATTTCTGTGTAATCTAACTTTGGTGACACAGGCGTATGGTTGCATCAAGAAAAAAACCTTACAAAAGCATTTCTTTACAGCCATGATGGCAATGACAAGACAAGACCAGTTATCATTCACCGGGCTATCTTGGGATCTGTGGAGAGAATGATTGCCATTCTAACCGAGAACTATGGAGGCAAATGGTAACGTTGAAAAGTTGTTATTCCAGTTCGAGCAAACTCTTTATGTAGGAGAGAAATTAGCCCCAAGTACTGGAGAGTCAAGAGGGTCCGTTTGTTCCACTTGCTTGCTAGGGCGACATGCCTAGGAATACCACAGGGCAATTTCTTCTGAACCACCTTCCTTAGATATGAAATGATTCAAGATATGGTAGATTCTACATGATACTGCTCATGCAGTACAGCATACAGCTCGTCTGCCCAAGGCATGTGCATCCCAACTGCTTTTGCAGCACGACTGTCTTGTGAAGAGTCATTTATGTAGGTGATCTGCTTTACCTATGTTAATACCCAGTGGGACTGACCCTTCTTATTACAGCAAGACTCAAAAGTAAATGTTTTCCTGTCCTTAGTTAGTAATGAGCTCAATCAATTAGGCTTTGTTGTCTGTTGTAAAACACAACAGCAATCTTCGGTCAGCAAATGCTCCTCCTGCCCACACTGCAATCTTTTTAGACACTCAGCTCTTTTGGGGAAACAACTGTAATGAATATAGGGCTCTCATCACCTCTGAACCCAACCTATGCAGCTGGCTTTAAGTGTCTTGTGTAGATTTTAGTGCTCTCTGTAAATAGTATTTTTCGTATTAAAAAAACACTGAAAGATATATAAACTTGTTTTGTTTATTTATTGAAGGCCGCTCTGGCTGTCCCCACAGCAAGTAATGGTGGTACCAGTGGGACCAGCATGTGATGAGTATGCTCAAAAGGTGATGTATATGGTTTCAGGGCTTCGTTTTCAGTACGTTGTAGTGATCTGAAATACTTGCTTGTTAATGATTAATAGTATTTATCTCAGAGAAGTGTTCCAAGTCTTGGCATATTACATTGAGTCATTTTTATATCACAGTGACAAATAGCTGCTGAAGTTGTAGATCCATCTTAAAAGATAATCTGACTTAGATGTTGGATATGTGAACAACAAATGTTGATCTTTATGAGACTTTTATTTTTGGAAAACTTAGTTTTTCTCTCGTTCAAATCTGTCTTACCCTTCAGGTTCTAGTCTCCCATGACCATGTGCATCCTGCAGAGCAGTAAGAAAGAGAAAATTGGTCTTTCCATATTTAGCATCCAGCACACCTTTACTTACACCTGTAGTTCTTTAAAGCACGTTATATATAAATAAAATATTCTGCAAAATTAAAAAAAAAAATTTCTTCTAATCAATAAGCTCCACCATCCTGTTGCCTTTTACAATATCAAACTCAAATCACTACTCAGCCCAAACATCAGGTGTTCACAACACTACTTACTTAGTGTGTATATAGTTGCACGATAGCTGACGTATTTAATTTCTTGAACTGGGCTCATCTCCAAAGCCTGAACCCATGACAGTGCCTTTGTTTTAGGGTTCAAATAATCTGAAATGGTTTAAATCTACAACTCATGAATAGTTCATGGTCATGAATATCCAGTAGTGACAGTTTAAATACTTTTTTCCTTAGGTCAGGCAGCACTTTCATGATGCTGGATTTATGGCAGATGCTGATGTAGATCCTGGGTGCACGCTGAACAAGAAGATCAGAAACGCTCAGCTTGCGCAGTATAACTTTATTCTGGGTAATGTATTTTTTACCTTGTACTGGCTGACCCTTTTGTTTCAGGGTTTGGTCATTCTGTGAGCAAGGCAGAGAGTTGTAATCAGTGTTTTAGGTCAGTTTGTTCTAGGCGTCTCTGCTGCAGAGAACCTCTCCTGCTGATATCATAGGCATTCCTGGCTTGAATAGCTGTCCCTGAAAGGAGACACTGTGACCCAAGGCATTATTGATACTTTTGAAAAAGGTTTTTGCCATCTTCTGGTCAGCAGTGTGGGGATAGATGTGAAGTTTCTTGTCCTTTATCAGTCAGATTTTTAAGTGATTTTCTATCCTCCTGATAATTTATGCTCCTGCTTCTACTTCAGTAAAAGAAATATGTTTTCACTGCATTCAGCTGTGGTATACTTCTGACCTAGGCATGCATGCGTAAGAGAAGCCTCTTTCAGAGAGAGTGAAGCTTTTTTCAGAGAGAGTGATGCAGGGAAAATTAGAAGCTCATCCTGAAGTACATGATTTGAAGCAGCACGTTAGTCCTGTCATGTGAATTGGTGGTCTAGCATTGACCTTAAAACCATCTGGGATCCATTAGAGTACAAGGAGCCTTTGACAGAGAAACTCTGTCCTCCAAGTAATTGACAGAATTGTGAGAAACTTAATTCCTTTGCCTCTTGGTTGTTTCTAGTTGTTGGTGAAAAGGAGAAGGCAAGTGGAACAGTGAACATCCGCACCCGAGACAACAAGGTGCATGGGGAAAGAACCATTGCAGACACTGTGGAGAGGCTGCTGCAGCTGAAAGGCTCTCGTTCCAGACAAGCTGAAGAAGAATTTTAACACCATCTGCTCTACCTGGCATGTAAAGAATTTGTAGTTTTCCTAATTCAGTAAACCACAGAGTTTTTGTTCTGAGCCAGATTTGAAGTATATTTCACATTTGGACCTCTTGCTCATTTTAATGGGGATCTTTCTTTAGTCAGAAATGCCTCTTTTTGTATAAAAAAATCAAGTTTTTCAAGAATGTTGAAGTAAAGTTTCCAGGCTTTTAACCAATGACAGATGAAACAACATGAAGTGACTTTCTGTGACTGCAAGGGAAGATTGAAACATTAATCAGGGATATCTGTGGCATTCTAACTGCCCTGTTAAGAATAACATAACATTTTGATAACAAATGTTTTTCATGCAAGTTTAACAATAGACCTCAGGCTTAAGAACCCACATAGTAACCACGTGCTGCAGCAGCAGCTTCTGGAGTGTCTCCAAGAGCAAAGAAAATGATACCTTGCCGTCCTGTCTCGTGGTCTCACACCAGTTGAATATATTGGCTCTCCAGAGCTCCCAGTCACATGAACGGGGACATGAACAGAGGCCTCCCTACTTCCGTAGCGGTTGGTGCCTCTGGCAGCATCTCAGCTCCCATGGTGTGGCACTCCTGGCTCCACAGTGGGGCCCTCTGCCACAGAGCACCGGGCTGCTCACCAAAGCCCGCTGTACCCTCCTCCAAAGGCAGTCTCTGAAATGTGCTGGCTCTGCAGGTAAGGTCCTCGGAGCTGTAGAAAGGGGATAGCACTGTCTGGAAAAAGCAGGGCATAGCAGGGCCAAAGAAGCAGCTAAGAAAATCAGTAGTATTAGGAACAAAGGGTTCTGTTCATGTCTCTGAGCTGTCTTTACAGTGAGGGCATCTGTCACAGCAGAAACAAGAATGTACTGAGCAAAAAAAACGATAGTGATTATTTCTTTAAGACAAAAGCTGCAGTCCCATCCATGGAACACTTTCTTCACATAATTAGCAGCCCTTCCTATCTTACTGCTGAGGGATCTCATCAACTGATTTTGGGTTTGGTTTGGGGTTTTTCTCTACATCTGGCTAACAAGAGGCAAATGTCTGTCACTGACAAAAAATAAAATCTTGGTCTGAGGGTTTTTTTGCGTCTGTTTTATTTCATTAATCTTAACTAACCTGAACAGCTTCAAACAGTGCTTGGTAACAGTTCATTTAAAAAGAAAGTTACTGCTTCAGCCTAAGCAAAGATCAAGTCTGAGGACAGGTTTGAACTTTCTCACCTTTTTAAAACCTCCATGTCTTGCCATTTCCATTATTGTCTGGGCAGAAGCATTTCATCCTGCCTTTTCTCACCTATTTTACTCAGGGGCAATGGTCACATTTTATCAGCATTTGAACCCTTAGTGAATTCAGGCTCAGTAGACTGTAACCCCAGCAATTTTCAGCAAAATCTATTT